>VZTU01023988.1:5278-34021 GCA_013400835.1 Zapornia atra
CCCCCAGGTCCTTCTCTGCCTGACAGCTCTCCAGCCAGTCTCCCCCAGCCTGTAGTGCTGCATGGGGTTGTTCTGTCCCATGTGCAGCACTCTACACTTGGCCTTGTTGAAACTCATCCCATTGGTCTCAGCCCATGGGTCCAGTCTGTTCAGATCCCTCTGAAGAGCCTCCCTACCCTCAGGCAGATCAACACTTCCTCCCAGCTCAGTGTCATCTGCAAACTTACTGAGGGAAAACACCTCCTTCATCTCATGTGCATTCATTATAAAATCAGTACACATGTAGGTGCTGGTGTTTGAGAGGCAGTGAAACAAGTCTGAAGGATTCTGAGGAGTATAGCTGTTCTGATTTTTAAAAAATTGTTATTTTAATGACAGCTTTGTGCAATCATTTTAATATATGTCCATACCAAACACCTAGCCATTGTTCCAGAAATAATTTCACCTGGGGGAAGGATGGGGTTTAAAATACCTACAGTGCAGAGTTCCTAACACAGCCAACACTGGCTCTCCTGTAAAATGCCAGGAACCACTAGTATCTATAACAAGCCCAATTTATTTAGGGACAGTGGAAGGCAAATATTAACCCTGACAAATGAGGTGTCAAGAAGACAGGACTTAACACAGAATCAAAATGGTAAAATGCTTCCTTTTCTTTTATAGTATTCCAGTCCTGAAGCCAGAAGGAATTCATTACAAAGTTTGGGGCTTTTGTCAACTCAGTAATCTAACTAAATATAATCATTTTTAGTCTTCAGGTAGCTTTTTCACACTATTATACTCTATCCCTCCCACTTAGGTATTCCTAGTATACAGACTACTCTGCTTCTAGGTTTCTCAGGTATTACCACTATCCATGGTTCTGAGAAACATCTCATTTGTTACTTGATTTATGATAGTGTAATGGACAGTCTAATTAACACTGAACAACCTTTTAAACAATTGTGAAATAGCACTACTGATTTTCATAAAGGCATAAAAATGACATAAAATATTCATCTTTTCTCTCATTATTGGCCTTATCTCTTGAAGTACTGTAAACCCCACATTCTTAGCTTTATTTGCTAGTAAAAACATTATGCTATCTGTTCTACTAGAAACTCAAGGTGGTAAAATCCTGTGTCAAACGACTTCATAGAGAAAAGGCCTTTGTTTGTAACAGAACAGCACTGAAAATTTGCTTTCATTCACAGGCAGTTCAGGTGCCTGTCTAATTTTGATGGAGTTCCATTTATTCAAAAGGAAGGGCTTTTTCACAGCTTATGCCAAGGACTTTATGGATAATTAATTGTAATGGAGACCTTATAGCTGAAAGCACTTTATTTGTGCTGTCACGTGCATTTGGGGTAGTAGTGAAATAGATTTTCCTTTTATATTTTATGTGGGGAATTAGATGATGGCTAGCTTGCATTCAAATGAGATCAGCTGCTGCAGGAGATTTCCCACCATAAAGCCACTACTATTTAATTGTGCAGATGGACTACATAGATGCTTAATCCAAATACTTAATGACATAATTGCTGAAATGAAGCGTGCACATTCGCTACAGCCAGTTCCAACTTAATAACCTTTTTTTTTCCCTGGTATTTAGCCTAGAATTTTCTACACAAAAGTTTTGAGCTACAACAGTGAGACACAACCCTTTTTGTAAGGGTTATATTTTTAAAGTAGGCAATGGAGTATGTTACATAATTCCATCACTGACCCAGTTTATCATTCTGCTCCTTTGGCACTTGCTGTACTGAGCTGATGTTTTTCTTCCCTCCTGTTTCATAACCATGGCATATTTTCCTTAAGCTACTTTTAGCTGGAAATGAGTGAGAGTCCTTAACACATTTACTTCAGATGAACAGAAAGTCTTCAGTTCAGTTTCCATTGTTAATCTAAATCCATTTCTCCCTGAACTGACTCCTAAGAACTTACTAAGAAGTTTAGAATTGGTTTCAAAAATACAACACTAAAAGCTCTTCCTTGTTTCCTACTGAATTGAGTAAAAGAAAGCTCTGCCACACTGAGCTGGCTGCCTGTGTCATACTGGGATTTCTCTTTGGGGAGACCAAATAGGCTGCCAGCTGATCTGCCATTCCTTTCTTATTTGTGGGGACGCTCAGGCTTTGTAATGATTTTGTTTTGCTGTAAAACTTCTGTGGTTCTGATGCAACAAGAGCTTTTTCACAGACGTACTGCAAGAGAAGAGTTCACTTTAAAAACAGTGAGTTCAAAGATACCAAGACGTGAACAACCTATGGAGGCAAGAGTTCTCTAAGTGAATTCTGTTCTCAGATGCTGGACTGGAAATGAAGGACATGGCTGCAGAAATATTATTTACTATGGATAATGGCAGCCGACTTTGTGTGCTCAGTTAAGTGTAGGATATTTGAGGAAACATTATCAGGAGGACTGTGGCCAGCTGGTCATAGGAGGTGATCCTCCCCCTCTGCTCTGCCTTGGTCAGGCCCCACCTGGAGTGTTGTTTCCAGTGCTGGGCTCCCTGGGATAAAAAGGACAGGGATCCCCTGGAGAGAGTCCAGAGGAGGCTACGAAGATGATGAAGGGCCTGGAGCATCTCCCCTGTGAGGAAAGGCTGAGTGAGCTGGGGCTGTTCAGCCTGGAGAAAAGAAGACTTAGGGGGGACCTAATTAGTGTTTATAAATATCTTAAGGATGGGCTGCAGGGGGAATTGGCCAGCCCCTTTTCAGTGTCTGTGGGGACAGGACAAGGGGCAATGGCCTCAAGTTAGAGCACAGGAAGTTCCACACCAACATGGGGAAGAACTTTTCCCCAGTGAGGGTGAGGGAGCCCTGGGACAGGCTGCCCAGGGGGTGTGGAGTCTCCTTCTCTGGAGATATTCCAGCCCCGTCCGGACGCCGCCCTGTGCAATATGAGCTGGGGAGCTGCTTTGGCAGGGGGGGTGGACCCCAGGAGCGCTTGAGGTCCCTTCCAACCCCTGTGATTCTGTGATATCCTACCCTCTGCCATCCCTGTAACACACCTGTGGCAGGCTTTGGGAGAAACGGCTCTTTAGCCGAGTCTCTGAGGTTGTTGTTAGACCCTGTGTGACCGCACACTGCGTTCTGAGGCTCAGGACGTGTCTTTACTGCTCAGGACAGAACTGCAGGGAGTAATGGTTTCAGGAGGAACTGAGATACTGGAATTACAGGTGATCAATAATCCTGGCCTGAGGGATACATACGGCTGAGTATTTAATGCAGTATCATGTACTTGGAGAAAAGGAGTTCATCCTATAGTTGGTACTCTTTGCTTTGCTTCTAGCAAAAGGCAACTTTTGCATGGACACTTAAGTATTTTGATGTCTTAGTGCTATTCAAGATAACACATTCTTTTAATGTTTCTCTCAAAACATTCAACTTGGCACTGAAATAATTAATTTTGGTTGAATGTAGCCATGATGTAAATGTAAAATGCAGAAGCTTTAATAGATTCCTAAAAATGAATAGGTCTTTCAGTGACTAAAACAAGGATCTTAAAGCAATATTTCACAAGTATTCTACATTTCCTCAAGGAGAACTTGGCTGTAGTATTAGGAGTCATTTAAATTAGAGTCAGCTTTTAGGTCATTAACTATTAAATGTACTCATCTGCTGTAGCTGGACAATGGTGTGCATGCATTTGATCTCTGTACCAAGTATTAGATGCAGGGAAAACCAGTACGTGACCTAGCAAGAAACTGGTTTATTAAGGCAAAGTTTTGTAACTGTTACAGCAGCTGCCTGTGCCTGCACCCTGATAGCCAAGTGCCATATTTACTGGAAAGACTAATGAGAGATTAAGTTCTTAAAAGAGAGTCTCTTCGTACTGCTGGAAGGAAAAAACAATCCAAACAACTAATTGGACATACAGAAGCTTCAAGGATATGCACATAGAACCTAACATGCAAGTTAGCAGCAGTTACAGGCTAATTATCTTTTGTTACCAGTGTAACAGGTGATGTCTTGAACCTCAGAGACAGGGAAAAATGCTATGATGGGGTCTTTGTTTAGACAGAAGTCTGATAGTGTCCATGTAGTTCTTTCAAACCTCTAATTAATCCACCGATTAGTTCCTGAGAAGAGTCAGATTTTTTGTTTTTACCTCTAGTAAACACAATTAAAACTAAAAAAAGTATCTTGTTATACTCCTGTTGTTTGCAGTTCATCATTCCACACCAGCCAGCCTTTTACAGCCTTTATTTGCATCCTTTTATTCTCTTCCTTCAAGGTCTTAATGATTTAAAAAATGATTCATAGTGCACTGCATGAGCCTTGGAGTCAAAGTTTAAACGCAGAAACAACCTTTCTGCAACAGCCCCCACACCCCATTGCCTGCAATTTCTAAAGGAGGAGACTTCACTCCTGATAATATATTAATTTGCATCTATTTCCTCAGTGTATCTGGAAAGCCTTCCTGGCATGTCATGAAGTGGTGGAAAGTTAGTGATTATAGCAGGTGTAACTTTCTGTGCCAGTTAGCTTTGCTCCCTTGGGTCTCTGGCAAGCAGTCACCTTGCTCTGTGGCTGAGGCTGGGTATGGAAGTTCCAGGAAAAGTCAAAGAAGACTGGAAAGGTGGTAGTGGGTTTTGGTTTGGGTTTGGGTTTGTTGGGTTTTTTTGTAGGTTTGGTTTTCTGTTTGGTTTTTTTGGAGGGGTGTGGGGGGGTTTGTGAGGTTTGTGGCTTTTATTGTTTTGAGGTTTTTTGTGGATTTGGCTGGGTTGCTTTCTTTGTGGTTTTATTTGGTTCTTTTGGTGGTTGGGTTTGGTTTGGTTGGTTTTTTTTTTGGGGGGGGGTATGTGTTTGTTGTTTGTTTTTTCTTTGTGAAACAGTCTCCTGAGAATGGATTTGAGAGTCCTCTTTATGTAAAAGGTCCCTTTGCAATCATGTGTGCATGGCCTATTACGGAAGGCTGTAAGTGTCTGAAGTGGCTGGCCGAGAGGCTAGAAGAGCAAGAGAAGTGTTGTGTGGGCAAGGGGAGCCACAGGAATGGAATCTCACTTGTCATGGTCTGAATTATCAGGCTTTTTGGTCACCTTTCTTTTGTATCACCAGATAAGCCACCTCTCTAATGTTTGGCCCTTCATTCTTGCTTCTTTTGGTTCTGCCAGTGTGTGAGTATTGTTGTTGCCCACTGTGAGGTTTGCTGTGACAGCAGTTCAGACAGCATAGCAAGAGAATCTGTTGCCTGGACAAACAGCAGACCCCTGTGGATGCCCACCAGATGTTTTGCAATCCGTGCCTAGGCCCTTCCTTAGGAGTTCCACAACCTGGTCTCCATTCTGTGAGCCAGAAGAATGAAACCTTTCTCAGGGAAATTCTGCCCTACTTTTAGCTACTGGCTTGAGCAGACCTTTCTAGAGATAGAAGTGCTTCTGGGTGGCAGAGCAGGTAGAACGCTAAGGGAATTCAAACCTAGCCCTGTGGAGGTAAAGGCATCAAAGCAGCTATGGTGTGAAGTCTCTCCACAACAGTCACTGATTCAGATTCTGCTTGGGTTTTAAAAAGTAGGGACTGTAGCTCATTATGGGACAGCAAATTTGGCATTCTCTTTTACAGCATCTTCTTCCCTATTACCATTGCAGCATGGGGGGAAATGAGCTGGGGAGCTGCTCTGGCAGGGGGGTTGGACCCCATGAGCTCTCGAGGTCCCTTCCAACCCCTACGATTCTGTGATTCTGTGATTCTGTGAATTCAGTAGTTCTCTGTTCTGTTACTCAGAGCTGGTTTCACTAAAGAACATGTGAATTAGTTACAATTTAAATAGACTTTTCTTCAACACACTTGCTTTTACTGCCCTTACGAATAATGAACGATGAAAAGGTGAATGTGGGACAATCATTAGGCAGTGACAGAGTTACAATTGTTCTAACAGTTCCAGGAAGAAGGGGTTTTGTTGTTTGCATTTCAGTTGGGGTGATACTAAATGAAGGGGATGGGAATCCATTCTGTGTTGAGAGATGAGCAATTAATGCTGCAAGCCAGACCACAAGGGGAGCAGAGATGAACTGAACAGATGCTTGTGTATGACTGAAGTGATACCTTTATATGAGGCAAACGGAACAGCTGGAAGTAAGTAGTGATGCTCAAGACTTCTACAGCATGGGCTGTGTTTTTAATAGTTTTCTGGGAACACTTATTGTCTCACCAAGGACACCTTTGACACTCACAGGCCTGTGACCTCTCTGTAATAATGAAAATTGCTTACAGACAAATGTAATATAATTAAGATACTTCTTTGTTATATTTTTTTGTTGGTATGTGTCAGTGCAGTTTCTCAGCTGGAAGGAGCCTGCTGAACTGAGCACTGTGTGACTAATGAGGTGTCTGTGGAACGTCTCCAGTTTGGATACCTGCATCTCCACTGAAAACAGTCTTGGAACCTGTGCCTTAGTGAAACTTCAGACCACAGACCTAGAAAAGGTTATTCTGTCATTTATGCTAATTTGGTCACTGGCTTATTTTTTTACAATACCTTCCTTCTGTGCTTGGATAATCCTGATCTGCCACACTGTTCAGCTGTGTTCCATCTAGTTTTCCCTTCATATGAACTCGGGTTAAAGTACAACCTCTTAAGAGATGCTGCTGCACTGAGTTTTCTTTTGTTTCCAGGTTCTTTCTAGTGTCAAGTGCTTTCTTTTCCATAAGTAAACATTAAAATAATAATTTATAGCCCTTAATTATCAGTCTTTAAAGTAGTAATAATTACAATAGTAATAAAAATATCATTGCTAAAGTCAAGGACCTTGTTTTTCTTAATAGATGGTGATAGTTTGATTGGATAATCCTGTACGGGAGTGTTGTATGGCAAAACTGTCAAGTGCTGAACCCATCACATACTGAATAAGCCCAGCAGTATTTAACTTTAGTGGACAGCCAAAATAGCTGAGACTTCCACTGTATTCCAGAAAAAAGTATTTCTATAGTTCCTGTGCTCAACTCTGGATCCTAATTTCTTTGCTTTGTCTTAGCCTGTTCATACAACCTCATGTTAATCATTTGATCTCTTGACATCTTCCACTGTCTGTTACACATCTGCCCAATGAGAGCTTTGAAGATAATGATGTCAAAGATACCTGGTTACTCAGTGAATGTAGTGATAGAAGCTATATATATAAGTAAGATAGATTACTTCTTTCTTTTCCAGTTATTATTTGGAATACACTTGCATATAGACTAGCTTTGGGTGCTTGTAACCCAGCACAGCAGCAGTATGACAGTTTCAGGGCATAGTGCCTCAAGATTTCACTTTGATGGAAGTGTGTGATCGTGGTATTCCCATAATATTTTGTTTGTGATAGATTAATCAACACAAAGTTTGACCCAAATGCTGAGAAAATGTGATCTGTGAACACATTGAAGGAACTGAATAATTCAGTCTGTCTAAAAACTGATGAAATAGTAGGTAATTTTTTTAATAATAGTGATTGTCTAATTTCAAACAGGGAAATGTAAGGAAAAAAGGTCATTCAAATGTATCTAGTGGTTACCTGTTATTATTACTTCTTGTAAGTATAGCTGAAACTGACCCACAAAGGTGATAATCCTTTACTAGTTTAAAATGGAAAGGACAAGTTGCTTCAAGCCAATTACAGCCATTGTTAAATGTCAATACCTGGTAAAATTATTTTTATTTTTATCAGCACAACGTGTTTTCTTTTGAATATATATGGGAAATCAGAAATAATCTCCCAAGTATTTTATTAGCACATGCTAAATTTTTAACATTACAGTGCAGATTTTATTTCTGAGGGATGCAGCTTGGATGATTTATAGGGCTAACATCACTAAGCTCAGCAAATGCATTATGTGCTGCAACTTCCTTTTGAGAAGCAAATACTACTTTATGTTATCAAATAGTCGTAAAGCTTGCAATCATAAACCTATCTGGTGCTCTTAGCTAATCAGAATCATTCTTCCATGGATAATATTCTCAGATAATGTTTTAGTAAATTGCATGTTTGATTGCTTCTGTAACACAGAAACCCTCCCTTCCTCTGTCTCACTAACAGGGCACGGGCACAATTTCCTTAAGAATATGTAAATCTTTGAAATGAAAAGATGTTGCCCTCTTCCACTATGTAAATTAAATGAGGGGGAAAAAAAAAGTTGGTCAAGGTCAATATTAGTGCCCAAAGCTATCTGCAGCTCTGGAGCCTTAAGATATGCATTAACACTTCTGCTGTTGCCAGTTCCACTTGGATGCTTTTGCAGTCTTCTCCTATGGCATACCCTGTCTTTCAGCTTTTCAGCTTCCCCTTAAAAGCATAATGCATACAGCAGACAGTCCAATGAAGCACACGAAGAGAGAAAGTGTATTACAATAACTTAGCTCATTGTCTTTCTTACAGAAGAGGGTTGGGACATCCTAATTGAAAGTGCAGAACTGGATGGTGAACAACAAAATACACTGTAAAACATAAGTGCTGTTCTCCGATCCATTCCTTTTCTGCCATCATCCCTCCCATCTTCTTGCTTCTCACTTCTCTGTCTGATAGGGGTTGTTTTCATATCAGTGGCCACACAAACAAATCCACTGAACTTGTGGCATGACATCGGGGGTTGGACTCAATGATCTTTTAAGATCCCTTCCAACCCCTACAATTCTGTGGTCCTTAGGAGATTCAGGGACTGCAAAACACTGGTGGAAGAGGAGATGGCTCTCTTTGGACTGGAGTTTATAAACTCAGACTTCTGTGGTGTGGAATGGTGTCATTCTTCCAAGATCAGTGACTGGACACATTACCAGAGGTGTATAGGATAACCACCTCTCCGACTCTCGGGGCACTGATAACAGCCTCTGCACAACTGGCGTGGAACATGAGGAGGGTGAGAAATGTCTTTCTTCCACCACTGTGGCCCAGGTGCCACCAATGACACTGATGCCTCTCCTGGCTACTGGAAGGAATCATTCAGCCAGTGGCACTCTGGTTGTAAAGATCCCAAACAAAAATCCATCATGTTTGATGTGCAGGAAGAAGATAAGAAAAACGTTAGTACTGGTTGAACACCTAAATATAGCTCATGGGAGGAAGAAGATCCTGTTCTAGTACTCCTGCTGTGGGAGAACAAATGTGAAATGTCATACTTCTGGCTGCCTCCCAAAGAGCGAGAGTGCTGTGGAATCTTCACTGAGGGCTAGAACTGTGGGGAACACAATTGTGTGTTGGAATCTAAGAAAGTGGAATGGACTTTAGACTCCCACCCAAAACCAGGTATGGCAAGAGGGTACATCAGTAGTGCTGGACAGAGGAGGTTAACTTAATTTGAAAGCTTGAAATGCAGCGTGAGTGAATGCAGCGCCGGCTCCGAGCAGTCGACCTCGTGGACTGAACGTGAGGCCTGAGGGAGACTCTTTGGAGTGAAGACTGAGGCAAAGAAGGCGTTCAGTATCTCCACCTTCTCAGCATCCCCCATCACCAGCACACCCACCTCATTCAGCAGGGGACCCACATTATCCCTGGTCATCCTCTTACTATTCATATACCTAAACCCCCTCTTTTTATGTCCCTTGCCAGTTTCATTTCCGTGTGGGCTTTGGCCTTCCTAGTCACATCCCTGCAGGCCCTGACAACATCCCTATATTCTTCCCAAGTGCTCCCACCCTCTTTCCTGTGTTTATTCTGAAAGCTATTAAATAATAATTCCAAGTTATTAGAGCAATTGTGCCTATATTAAAAAGAAGTAATTTTATTGGGATTTGATAAGAAAATCAGCTTCATTAAGGCTCTGTGACTAATTGCCCCAAGTTATTTATCTCACTTTAATAGTACAGCAGGACAGATATCTGCAACGTGTGTGCTCATTATTAAAGATTCTTAGTACAAATATTTAAATATCCAATAATTGGAGACTTGACATTTATTAGAATGTAGGTTTAGGGAAGGCTTAATAATGTTTTTAATATAACTTGACAGCATTAAAAAATGTGCATTAATTCAACTATTAGAATGCCTTAAAGGAAAATTACAGAGAGATGCAACTTGGATTTGTACTTTTCTTCCACCTTCTGAGTCTGAACAGAACTGCACTATGTTTAGCATTTGCTCAAGTATTTGGAGCAAAAAAGGATATTGAATCTTAAATTATTTCCCCCCCCTCACCAGTGCAGTGTAAACACGTATAACTTGATTTAGATAGCAGTGATATTTTTAAGTATTCATGATCTGCGTTTAGAAATAGATTTAGTGTTAGATGTGCCTGAGAGATGGATGGGTAAACAAAGAGACTCTTTGATCTGGAAAAACTTGTAGCAGAATCATTGAAGCTGAAGTTTAGGATAAAATCCTTCTGCTTGTTCCCAGATAGAGAAGATAGTGGTGCTGATACAGAGTCCATAAAGAAGCTAAGCATTGATTTTTAAATTTTTTTAAAAATTATATTTGTACAACCTGTGTAAAGCACAAGTAGTAAGGCCAAGAGTTAAATTTGAGCACAACCTTTTTCTTCTTTAAACTGCAGTAAAGAAGGCAAAATATCTTCTAATCTCAGAAAGGGAACAACTGATAATTTTATTTAACAAGTTTACTCAGTTTATATTTTAAAGTACTACTTTGGGACTGTAAATTGTTATGAATTTTATACAGGCTCCAGAACTGCAGGCTTTTAAGTCTTCTCTAAATATCAGTATTTAATAACATTTTAGTGAGATTGTTCCCAGTGGTGAAGGTAAGGCATCTCTTTTGCAGGATCACAGAAATTAGTTAAGCAAAAGCTTGAGCAGAATCAGTGGCAGTTTAGAAGGGGTGAGTGGCGTGTGAGTCAGTGAGCCTTGGAAGGTTATGAGACGTGAACCCTTGGGCTATTATAAGGCTTTGCATGTTGAGAAGGCTGGAGTTTTTCCTATGAAGTTGGAAGTCAGAAGTGGTTGATGGAGTTTTGAGTTAGTTCACATCCACCTCTGAGACACGGGAGTGCCCTTCTAGGCTTGTCACAAGCCACAGGTCGTCACAGAATTATTTAATGGCATCTTCTTACTTTCCAAGCTGCCAGGAAGAGGTTGAGATGCAGGGCTTGTGCCTACTTTTTCCCTGAGTAGGAATGGGAGAAAGGAGAAGGCATGAAAGAAGAAACCTTTCTATTCTTTTGCTCTGTACTGGGCCTGCCTGAGGCAGAGTCCATTTCCCAGGGCAGCCCTGGCAGCGCCTCACAAGGTGCTGGTAACACCTGCTGGTTCCGCTGCTGCCCAGCAGGGCTGGCACTCCCCAGGGCTCTCTCCAGCACAACCCCCTCACCTCTGGGCTGGGGGGACAAGATCTCAGGAGGGGACACGGCTGGGACAGCCGACCCGAACTCACCCAAGGGGTGTGCCATGCAGTGTCACACCTGGTCAGCCATAAAAGCTGAGAGAAGGGAGGAGGAAGGGGAGGAGGAAGGAGGGGGGGGAAGGGGAGGAGGAAGGGGAGGCCTTCCTGATTTGTGACACTTGCCTTCTGGAGCACCCGCTGTGCGCACTGAAGCCCTGCTTCCCGGGAAGTGGCTGGGCATGGCTGCTGATGGGCAGTAGAGGATAGATAGTTTTGGCTTTTCCCTTTGCTTCCACTCGCAGCCTTGTGCTTTTGCTTTATTAAACTACCTTTACCTTGACCAACAAGTGGTTTTTTTCTCTCTCTGTCTAGCTCAGGAGGGGAGTGATAGAGCAGCTTGGTGGGCACCTGGCATCCAGCCAAGGTCAGCCCACCACATGCCCCTAGCATTGTTGGGTCAGTATAGCAAAATGCTGTACATCTTTGCTTCCCTGGCAGCACTTACCCATGTCCTCTACTTCAGTGACAATACCAGGAGGTGCACAGCACAGGGTAAGAAGAGATGACATCAGTGTCTCACTACTGCTGCATGTGTTGCTTATGCATTGAACCAACCCTGATAATTACTTAAAACATCTTTGGCTTGGTTACCTGAGGTGCTGTAGCAGTTACTGTCTTTTCTATTGTCACGTATCTTTGCAGGTTGGTGCCTAACAGCTGCTCATACAGGCTGCTCCCAAACTGGAACAGAAAACATCCCATCAGGGTATTCATGCTATTTTTTGTCCGATTTAACTTTAAAGATGGAGTCCTCTTAGCCTGCTGCTCTTTGGAAGAGTACATATTGACAAATGACACTCTTTTAATGCTTTCTGACAATAACAGCACTTTTTTGCCAATTTCTACTGCCAATAATAATGACTGTCTGTTAAAGCAAACAACTAATGAATGTCTCCAGTTGACCTTTTAGCAACAACTGTCAACATTAACTACTCCTACAGCATTTTCACCTTCCCATGGAACTATCAGTGTTTAATTTTGAGTGTATAAAGGTCGCTGATAAAACTGACAGCTGTATATAGTAGTTGGAATAACATTGCTACTGCATCAGCTCATCTGATTCTGCAACTTGTGACAAACACTTGGGGTTCTGCTGATGGATGACTTCCAGGGACCAAAGTGCTTGCCTGCATGCAAATTTCTCACATAGGAGGCAACTAAAAAGACAGAAGAATTGTTCTTCATGGCTTTGTATCAGTACAGATAGAGGCTTCTGCAAGGCCTGGTGGCAACGTTATTTTCTAAGGGAGACAAAGAACATTGTGGAAGGAACACTGTGCTCCCATCCAGCGAGACCTGGACAGGCTGGAGAGCTGGGCAGGGAGAAACCTGGTGGGTGATGGTCTCTTCAGCCAGGTGACAGGAGATGGGACAAGGGGAAATGGCACAAAGCTGTGCCAGGGCAGGGTCAGATCAGATGTTAGGGAAAAGTTCTTCACTGAAAGAGTTGTCAGGGCCTGGAACAGGCTGCCCAGGGAGGGGGTTGAGTCACTGACCCTGGATTTGTTCAAAACCAGGGTAGATCAGATATTTAAGTATATGGTTTTGCATAGGACAGGAATGGTTGGACTTCATGATCTTAAAAGTCTTTTCCAACCTTGTGATTCCTTGTGATTCATGGTACTGCTATTTATTTGCTGTTTTCCTCTTTGGTGAATTTGTACATGAAATGGAGGAGTGTTTAGCACTCTGCCAGTCAAAAATAACACTAAAATCACTTTTGATTTAAAGACCAGGATTTTACCCAAACGTGTCCGACTTACTAGCAAAAAAGAAGCTACAAAACTGGGACTATTTTCCTCAGTATTAGATTGCATGTTACACCAGTATTCAAACAGGAGCATAAAGAAGAGATGTTCTTTATGCTCCTGTTTGAAGATAACTCTTCTCAGTTTTCTTTCCCATCAGGTGAGGGGGAATGCCACGTTAGCCCTTAACTACAGCTTGTAGGAAAGCTTTCCCTTTTGTGATTCAGGGAGTTGCAGGAGCAGAGCATGGAGCTATGTGACCCAGCTTACTTTCTATCTTGCTATTGCCTTTCATTACAAAGAGATCGTACCTTTTGCTTGCTAAACTACTGCCTAGGTCAGTTCTTCAGAGGCATGATAGAGTGAGTTATTTAAGACTGATCTGTGAATCACATACATAATGCACAATCTGAAACTCAGTGCCAGGAAAGCAAGACCAATCCTCCTGTACCAAGGAAGACACCTTATGCTTTACCACCAGCATAAATGACCATGTAATTCAGCAGATTTACTACAGCTGTAACTCTGGTTCCATAGTATGGAAACAGAACTGGAAAGCTATGTAAGCATGAATTCAGAGGTCTGTAAGTTTGAATTCAGTTTTACATTAACTGTGACACGAATGCTGAGAGTTTGAGTAGAATTTGAAAATGCCTTTTGCATGTTTGTAGATTGTAGCATGGGCTGCTCTGAACATTGGCTCTTGAAAGGTATTTTTCTGACAAAGCCAAGAAATCATGTAATTCTTTTTGGCAGGAAGGGGAAAATGGAACTGTGCCAGCAGATGGGGAAGGTTGTGTCTACAGTGACAGAAGAACCAGAATTCAGGGACAACGAGTTTCCCAGTGCACCCTGGACACAGGTTAGCATCTTGGCTGTCTCTGCTGCTAGCTTCATAACCTGTCAGCACTTCAAATCCACAACACAAGTCTTCACTAATTCACAAATGTGCAAAAGACCTAAATTGTTACCCTGTGCAGGCAATAATTGAGTCCTTTAAGGACATCCTTAAAGTGGACATTCTTCAAACACTCCTGCTGTAATAACGTAAGGCAGCTGTCAAACACAGAAGTCTTATTCCCAAACCCCAAACTTTAACAGCATGGTAAGCATTAAACCCCAATATTTTTAATGGTAAATTTTAGATAAGTCTTACTGTTGAAGTAATGTAAATTAGAGAACTTCTCCCCTCTTCTCCCCAGTTCCTGAACAGGAAACTGAAAGCCTTTGATCCAATCTCTCTCTGCAACATAAAAAGAAGATTCCTGAATGAAATGGCTTCTGGTGTTGTGGTGCACTATGTAAGAAAACATACTGTAGTTTAATTATTCTCTGCAGACTACATTATTATGAGGCTGAGATAAGCTTTGACCTTTGATGCATTCATTTGCATAATACAGCATAGACTACCATGTCATTGTGTATTTTTCATCATCAACACATGGTTCTACCAATACTAAAATGTGTTCACTTAAAATATTGTCTGAGTTTTAATTGCAAACATATTCTTGATAATATTTTTGGACTAAAACTGTATGGAGTAAAATCTACCTCTTTAATACCCATTGCCTTTTGACACTTGAAAAACAAGAGTAGAATGGGATTTTGAGAGCACTAGATGTTGATCATAAGAAGTCCATAGAAACATTATGTTAAACTGTCATACACATTTTTTGTCTGTTAAAAGAGGCCAGTATGAGTTAATCACTCAATGTATGAAAACCCCTCAAAAACATGAATGTTAGCTGTTTGGCTGGTTATTCAAGTGTGAATTCAGCATCATAATTTTCTAAAGATCAGGAAATTCCAAATGATGACTAGAGTGAGTAGGGTTTTTAGTTAGACTCAAAAAACGTTTCTTTATAGTACTTCCCTTTTTCTGCCTGGGTGTTTAAGTGCCTAGCTTATCAAATGCTTAAATAGAGGAAATCCTGCAAAAGAAAAGGTTAACATTAAAAAAGCTCTGTTTCTTCTCCAGATCCAAAAGAGAAGCATGGTTATACTTGCAGGGTGTAATCTGCTTGTTACTTACATGGCTGACCTTAACAGAGGTGAGGTACGTGATGAAGTTTTTATTCAGAGAGAATGAAACTGGTTAAGAAATATTGTTTATTAGTAGGATATTTTAAATGCAGAAAGTAAAATTATATGCTAGACTGACTTCTTGGCAAATTACTACAATGGACAGATGGTTTTTCATTATCTGTTGTACAGAAATACAAGACTTGCAACAGTATGTTTTGTATTGATGCTTATTCATCTGTGAGAGAGTAATTTTCAGGCTGCTTGTCCAGAAAACATTCTAAATCTTCCTTTGCATCTGCAGAACATCTGCTTAAACTAGGATTGTCAATGTCAATATTTTATTGCTAGTAAGCTACAGGCTGTCTTAATGTCTTCCCAAAGTCAAAGAAATGAGTATAAAATAGGATTTCAGGGCTGGGATCCAGGGTTTACTGTCTAGATGCATTCTTCACTCTGTATGCAGTGTGAAATCTTACTCAATACCCATTCTACTCTTGGTAACATATGGTCTGAACAATTAGCACAGCAAAAAGCAATTTCTCTTTATAACGGTGTACAAATGGTGGGAAGAAGATACATTTAGTTTAGATATTTATGTAACCAATATGTTTGATGGCAAGAAAGATTGTAAACAATAAAAGGCCATGTTATAAACATTTTAGTGGGGTGCATGCCTCAGTTAATTACTTTAAAGAGGGAGGCAGAGGATTTCACATCTAGGCTTAAATTTTTTGAAGATATAAGTTACAGCCTCTGTTTCAAAGCCTCAGTGTGTAAGTTGCAGTAGGTAACAAGGTGCATTTTTCAGCTCCTTCAGTGTTTCATTAATCCTTTATGTGCCAATATGGTTGCTTTCCTCCAATTATCCCGCCCTTTGTTGCTGACTTCCACTCTGATGTGTATTGGTAGTGTAAGCCAGCATAGTAAGTTTGAGGGTTCATACGAAGCAGCAAATGAGCATTGTCCTAAACATAGAATCATAGAATCATAGAATGACATGAGTTGGAAGGGATCCCAAGGATCATAGAGCTCCAACCCCCCTGCCACAGGCAGGGCCACCAACCTCCAGGCCTGGAGCTACACAAGGTTGCCCAGGGCCCCATCCAACCTGGCCTTGAATGACCCCAGAGACGGGGCATCCACTACTTCTCTGGGCAGCCTGTTCCAGCCCCTCACCACTCTTTCTGTAAACCTTCCTTCCTTTAGCTTTAGTCCATTCCCCCTTGTCCTGCCATTATCTACCCTTTTAAAAAGTTGAATCCCCTCCTGCTTATAAGCTCCCTTCAGGGACTGGCAGGCTGCAATGAGGTCCCCCCGCAGCCTTCTCTTCTCCAGGCTGAACAAGCCCAGCTCCCTCAGCCTCTCTTTGTAGGGCAGCTGCTCCAGCCCTCTGATCATCTTCGTGGCTCCTCTGACCCCTCTCCAACAGTTCCACATCTTTCTTGTATTGGGGGCCCCAGATCTGGACACAGGACTCCAGATGGGCCCTCCCAAGGGCAGGGCAGAGAGGGACAATCCCCTCCCTGTCCCTGCTGGCCACCCCTCTTCTGATGGAGCCCAAAGACATCATAGGCTTGAATGAACTAGGAGTACTACATAGGTTTTATAGTCTGTCCCTCATACTTCAGTCAGTTGCCTCTAGATATGCCTGCTGGCTGGTTGAGATCTGAAAACTTAATACCAGAGAGCAGGTATATGGCAAACATAGTCATTCACATCCATGAAAAAAACCCCCACTTTTTTAAAGTCTTCTAAAGGCTGAATAGTTATTTATTTATTTTATTTATCCCTCACTACTGGGATCAACATTTTGAACAAAGCAAAAGGTGCTGCACATTTAGTCAAGTTGATTGCAGTAGTGTTCATTCCACCAGCAAATGTAGGTAGCAAAGCTTATGTCTATGTACATCGTGTTCTGATAGGACTATCATCAGATCTGGGTAAAAAGCAATTTAATTAACTGAAGAGAAAAATTTGAGAGAGCTTCACTAGTGACTGCCTAATGTTCACAGTATTTCTGGGGTAAAACCTCAGGGTGAGTCTCCCTGAATTAAACACAGGTATCCTGTTTGTGAGGATAACAATTATTATGTAGCATTTCTAACTTCAGAAATTCATCCTGTCATTTCTACTGTGAGAGATACTGAAGATTATTAGAAATGTTGCTGACTGTACCATGCTGTAATGTAGCTTGTCCATATCTTTTAGCACATCACTGAATGTGGCTGTTTTCTGTTTCCTAAAAAGGGGAGTTATTTCTGCAGCAGGATTAATTCACCTCCTCAGTTCTTTTGGATATGGATAATTTCAATGAGAGGTTAATTCCTGATCTCTGCATTTCAGTGAGGACTTAATGAATTCTGAATTACAAGCCCTCATGGAAGTGAGTAAATGCCATCCTCGCCCTGAAAAGGCAAACTTTAGCTGGAGGTCTGTATTTCTGTAAGTGCTGCCCTTATGGGTTAATTCTGTTTTCATCAAAATCCACAGCTAAAATTCTTCTGCTTGTTCAGTAAGAGCAGTGCTTGGGCACTGATGACTGATTTAGAAAATCCTGGGCATAAAACTTAACTGATGTCCAAAACCTCAAAGCAGTTCTGGTGTGTGAATTCACAAGTCCAGAGTCCAGAGAAGGGCAACCAGGCTGGGGAAGGGGCTGGAGGGCAAATCCTCTGAGGAGCAGCTGGGGGAGCTGGGGGTGTTCAGCCTGGAGAAGAGGAGGCTGTGGGGAGACCTTATCACTGGCTACAGCTACCTGAAGGGAGGCTGTGGAGAGGTGGGTGATGGTCTCTTCAGCCAGGTGACAGGAGATGGGACAAGGGGAAGTGGCACAAAGCTGTGCCAGGGCAGGGTCAGATCAGATGTTAGGGAAAAGTTCTTCACTGAAAGAGTTGTCAGGGCCTGGCACAGGCTGCCCAGGGAGGGGCTGAGTCACCTTCCCTGGATGTGTTCAAAAAAAGGGAAGATGAGGTGCTCAGGGATCTGGTTTAGCTTAGGATGGGATTGGTTGGACTTGATGATATTCAAAGATCTTTTCCAACCTTGTGATTCTGTGATTCTGTGATTCAGGTCATCTTAGGAAGAAGAACAATCTCACAAACATAATTAGGATAGGGAAACACATCAGAATCGACAGAATCAGTCAAATGTTTTTATCAATTCCTGCTGACATTGAGGAGAAGTAGCCTTAGCAGAATGGAGTATCAAAGAAGAATGAAGTTTTACAAACACACAAATGGCAGTTCTGTGTCTCAGTCTCCTTGACTTTGGATAGGAGCAGAATGGAAAGGCATGGGAAACTGTTGATGGGCCTGAAGATGAAGACAGCTTGACTGATATGCTTGCTGTATTGTGATATTCCAACTTGCTGACTGAAAATGCTGCTTCTGAGGGTCATCTTTTCTGGCACCAGTTTGGGTTTGGTTTTTTTTTTCTATTTGATTTGTTGTCTTTCTAAAATGATTTTCAGTGAACAAAAGTGAATGAGTAGTTTACTGTGTAATAGGATGTCTGTAATTAAGTGCTTACCTTTTTTACCTTGGTGGTGTAATTTTTGGACCCCCACCTGTGATCTTGTTACTTTGTCTTCAAAGTGAACCTTGTTTAAGGTGCAGGGTAAACAATATTCAGATATTACTAACCTATTTTAATGCAGAAAGTTTCAAAAGCTCTGGTTTTAGCATATGTTGTGTGGCTAAGTGCATAAGAACCTGTGAAAGTAATCATTGCACAGTATCACTTAGGTGGCATTGTGTAAAATCCCTAATCCCTCATGAAAGAAACACGCACACCATTTCCTTGTATCACTATGTTTAAAATTAAACAAAAACATACCTCCTCACAAAAAGACATGACTCACTCTTACCTGGAGTTCTGAGATACGTTGTCCAACTCAGGCTATGAGTTTCCATTTGCCACATGCACTAGGACACAGAAACTGTCACGTTTTCCATAGCTGAGCTTCACTGATATATAACATCTAATATCATCAGCCAGTGATACAAACTTTCCTGAGTCAGTAGTCTGATGTTCCTGAGGTCAGATTCCTCGAGTATTTGGAAACGTCATCACAAACAGTAAGTGTAGTTAAATGTTAAGAGGAAATTTATTTATCCATTCAAGGTAAAGAAGGTGATGGTGATGCAGGCTGGATACTAGAACCATCAGCTAGAAAAAGCAAGTAGTTGTTTGCCTTTAACTCTTCATTAAATCTTCATGCAAGATTACAAGGATTCTAGGTGTCAGTGGTTTTATGTAGGCAGATGATATGAATGGAATCAAGACAATTGAGGCATTATAGGAGGAGAGGGCATTTGTCTCTGTGTACCCAAGTGTCTTTTTTTTTATTGGGATGGGCGTACATCATCTTGTAATTTTGTTTTGTAGTATGTCCTGATGTTGGACAGGGAGACAGCCCTTTGGCTGTAATAATGTCTTGGTTTTGTTCGGGAAATTCTGGTCAGCATGTGCTGAAATGTATATATCTTAATATATGCTTTGTACATATATTAAGATACAGGCTTCAGTGAGGTGCTTCTATCATTCAAGAAGTACGTTGTGTGGAAGCAGAACAGCTACATATAGGGGCAACAATAAACTGTTCTGTGATAAAACTTTTGAGTGAGGCCCCCACCCCTGAAAAGTTCCTTTAATGAGGTGGTTTTTCAGATGTAAATTTGCACGTCACAAAAACACTTTAGTAATTTCTACCCTAGGCTAGATTCAAAACTCTGATGTGAAATATCTTCCTCTACTCATGGGCCATCCAGGTTCAAGAATAATCTCTGTTACTGTGTTTGTGTGCATCCAGTTTTTCTATCTCCACTGAGATCACAGGATCATAGAATATCCTGAGTTGGAAGGGACCCACAAGGATCATTGAGTCCAACTCCCGGCTCCACACAGGGACAGCCAAGTTTCCTTCTATTTTCTAGACATGAGTAAACTTCATTGCCTTTATTTTAAAATTTAAGATAAAACATCCTGAAAGTGCTCTTTTTTTTATTTCTCCCTGTGAATTTACACTGTTGTTTCTTTTCTGTTCTTTTTTTCTTCCTTTCAAAACACAGGTTGAGTATGAATTTATTTCCAACCATGTATCATGAAGACATACCTAATTACTGTGTTTCCCTTTGATGCACCTTATTTTGCATAAACAATGGCATTCGAGTCTAACATTGAGGCAATGAGTGATGGGTATTGGTTGCTGTTGTGAGGCTGTTCTGATTGAATTCTCTGTTGTGTTTTTCACTGTTCACTTTGTTACCTGGAGATGGAGAAGAGAATGAGAACTTAACCAGCTAGTTTAGACAGTGCTTCTTTCAGGTGCATAATGTACTTCAGCTTGGATGTGCAAGTGCAAGGCCACGAATACAAACGATGCAGTTCTAGCTTTGTGTTTTGAGTTAACATCCTGAACAAAGCCCTGAATGCACTTTCAGAGGTGCTCTGTGTTTCGTTTACTCTGGCCTTGATCCCCTTCAAAAAGATCTAGTTCAAGAATATATGGCTTGGATCCCTTCTCAAAGAAAAGCTTCGGGGCTCACCGGTGACATTTCCTGAGTGTGTAAACTGAGAGTTCTGACAGTGCCTGGCCCTGTGGCTGCCACAGCTGGTGAAAGCTTCTTGAACCCACTTCACCTTGAGCCCGGTGTTCTGCAGTTTACTTAGACAGGTGACTTTTCATTTAGGAGCAACGAAAGGCACGACTTCCTTTTTTCAGTTGCAGACATTGTGTATGTTTTGGAAACAGATGCACAGTTACTATCTTCCCCTTTAAAGAGCAAGGAAAGGTCCACCACCCTACCATGATGATTCTGTTTCTCAAGAGAGTTTGAATATGATGTTGGTTTAACGTTACTCCTGTTGAGGCTTGTCTGCAGCTCGGCAGTGCATTCTGTAGAATCATAGCAGCTTTCAATTCCAGTCTCTGAAAGGATGAACCGACTGCTTTCATTTGTCATTTAAGGAATTAAAAATAACAGATCTGGAGGAATGGCCCCCTTTTTGAAAATGAAATTTAGCTTCATGCTCCGATCAGAGGCAGTATTGAGTATTTTAATTCTTCTGTTGGATATATGGAATTTCCTTAGAAAGCTATTTCTACCTATGGATTACAGCCTGAGGAGATTAAATTTGTAGTTGCCGAATGTGATTTAATATTGCTTTAAATGTTGTGATCCTTAAAAAAGTATGTTGCAGAACTCATCATAAGCTGAACATTAGAGAGACTTCCTAAATGAAGGTGGTAGTTACCCAGCAATTTCCTTCTGTGTTAATTGGAATAAACAGCTCATCAAGCCAACCTGAAATTTTAAGGTAATGACATTGCTCCTTATGGATGTTTTCTCAGCATGATGTGTATAGCCTGGTGGTGATTAGTATAGCAGATAACTGAGTTTTCTAGACACTTATTCCAGCTATTTGCTCGGCTGGAATTTTACAGATACATATTAATGCCAAGCACTATACCACCATGAGAATGTCCTTGACAAATTATCCTGCTGAGTCTGTGTGTAAGAGGAAGTCTGTCAACTGATTTCATCTGAGTTCTGTAATCTTATGTCATTTGCACCAGATTGTTCTGGAACATAAGGATCTTAAGACTGTGCTGGATCAAGTTGTGGGATTTTTTCCTGTTTGTTTTTCTTTATAATGCAACTATTTTTGTATCTCCTTTTTCTGATTTCATTGCTTAAATTCAGTTCTGAATATCATAGTCCAGTTTTGGTGACTGTAAAGGACTTTTTTGATGAATGAAGTGATCGTTTTCAAGTGACAGTGCATTAGAATCTGAAAGCAGTTTGTACTTTAAAAAAAAAAAAAGGATTATATAGTATGTATATAAACTAAAAACCCCTGAGTTGCAGGCAGAGCATTAAAGGTACTGCTTTAAGTTGTCCTCCTTCACTACATTTGTTTTCATAGAAGCTGCATGGCTTTCATTTCTCTCCCTCTAGCCTTTCTCTAGTCCAGTTCAGTGAGATACTTGAACGAGCGGGTTACTGGGTGGGTTACTGGGTGATTGAGGTGCGTGGGACTGGCCTTCCTGAGTCAGAATCTTTGATCTGATTGTGCAATACATTGAGCCAAGCTTGTAACTATGGAGTGAAAGCACATTGCAGGAAAAAAAATCACCTTCCACCCATCTGCTCCACTTGTTTTGTATGCCGGAAAGGAGAGAAGTAATTTTTCTGCATTGAGAACCAATCTCTGGTGGGAAACAGACAGAACTGTGCCACTGAACAGGGTGTCATACTCGTGCCTAGTTACAAGACTGGCACAGGACTTAAAATGGGCCTGTTTTGCTTTAATTGCACAGCTTTTTTGACAGTTTGTGCAAGGAAAAGGTGATCAGTTGGAGAATCTACACAAAAAAAGGGTTCAGTTCCAGAAAGTGGGTTTTTTAAACAGCCAGAATCAGAGGGTAAATGGTGTTTATGGTTTATGTTTATGTTATGGTTTGCTGTCCTGCCATGGACTGCTGTCTTCTTAAATGCACAACAATGAGCTCATGCAAAACTGTGGCAAATTTGTTGATCTTCACGATGTCTAATTATTTTTATGCTTAGCATTAAATGTTTATTGTTGGTGGTTATAGTTTAGTGTAAATGATCAGGACTTTGTGTCTGTCTGTAGAGAAGCAGCTCCATCATTTACTGTGCTGCCTTAGTTTATTCTACATCTGTGGTCAGTGGAAATAAAATTTTTAAAATAGCCATTAAAGTTACCTATGGGGAAAAATTTACACTTGCTTTATTACAGTAGTAGGAAGGACAACAACTGGTTTCAGATGTGAATTGTTACTTAGTTTTAATTGTAAGCACGCCTGAGTTTCATAGGATGGAGTAATAAAGCTTTTGTTTACATCAGTGATTTTTCTTCTTATGTTGATTCAGGGACAAAAGTAAAGTAATAAAAGATTCATAACTAGACCATTTATGTTCTATAATAATCCTTACTCTAGTAAAGCTTAAATGTTTCTGGACAGTCTTGAAGAGTGTTTAGATTACTGCTAACATAAATACACAGAAGAAGACAGCTTTTAGTTTAGCAAAGTTTTCTGCAACATGACTGCCTATCAAGAGAGGATTTTAGTAGACAAATAATTTTCAGTAGGAAAGAATACATATGTATTCTGGATGGTGCATGCAACTACAAAAGGAGCATATAAAGGAGGAAAGCCACATCACTAAGGACATTATTATTCTGCTTGACCAATACAGTTTGAATGGGGGAATGAGATTCAGGACACTGATTGTCATTGACTTCACTCTAAAGAAAATTCTTTTGTAAATGCTGATATGGTGATATTCTTGTTACACCTTTTTTTTTTATAAGCAAGAAAACAAGCAAGAAACCCAACAGTGTTTCTGATTCATGACACTTTAGCAAATACATGGATATAAATGAAATTCCTATCTAGTATTCACTGACAGTGTATCTGTTAAATTACTTCTATTTCAATAAGCGAAAGCTACTCAAATTTATGAGTTTATTGAATCCTGTCAGCCACCCTCGAAGCTTTGGGGTTTACTCTTTAAAAACGAAAAATCACTGATTATTTTTTTTTAATTACTTTTTTTTATCTGAAAGCATAAACTTTTGTTAAAGTACTTTTTAAAACAGTAAACCATGAGGGAATCTTCCATTTAACCCAAAATAAAATTAATGAGGCTTTAGAAGCAGAAAGGAGAAAAAAAAAAACCCCTTAATTATTAGCAGTTTTCTCAAAAAGTTTCTGAGGACAAGTATGTTATTCTGATACAGCTAGAATATTTTTTTAAGACTTTCTGAAAAATATAACCTTATGAGCTTGGGTGCTAAATCAGTTTTAAGTCACTTATTCCCATTATCTTACTTGTATCTGGGTAAAATTTGCAGAACCCTTGCCAGATCACTGCATTTAACAAATGCAGTTAAAACGCCTTTAAATGTTTCTTTAACCAAGATGGAATCGAGTCTTTGAAAAAGATGATTTTATATTTCCTTTCCTAGCTATTTTTACTATTATTATTTTTGTTTATACTGAAATTAAATATATAAATGGATAAGCTAGGGTTAAGCATTCTCTGCAAGATAGTGGAAGAACACTGAAGACAGTTTTGATTGGAGAAAGAACAGTTTCCATGTGAAAAATTATTTTTTCCAGAGATGTGTAAAAATCAGCAAATGTCTCAAATTCCTTTCCTCCAACCCATAGCTTGAACACCTAAATCTGACTCCCATGTTGAACAGTGCTAGAAGGTACAAGTTTTAGGTCTTCTGCAAAAAAAAAAGACTTCAGAGCAGGAGCACCTCAGTGCTTTATGACATTGTTGCATGATACAGAGCCAAATTTAGCCAATAATATACATTAAATCTGAAAGTATAATCAAGTAAAAATATAAGGTACCTTCTTAATACATAAGAAGATAATCAGTGATTCCATTAGGAAAGGGATAGTTTTTCTGGTTCTACATATCTTCCTAATTCAGCTATTTTTCCTAGAAAAAAAGAGCCTTCCTTTGTTCTTTGGAGTAGTTGTTAACAATAGGACAAATTTCTCATTCCTTAGTTTTTCCATTACACAAACCATGGGTTTGTATTTACTTTCCAATGCACAAGTGTGAGTACTTGAATACACAACATAGAGAGTGGGAAAGGAAAAGAAGTACCATTCTAGCAGAGAGCTACAAAACTTCCTTGGGGATTTTTTCTTTCATAAAAATAGGAATGAGAGTATAGTAGTTCTGCAGGATAAGGGCAGGGAGAGCTATCTTCTGTCTGCAAGGATAAGTCAGTCTCTGTCTGTGATGGACTCTCTGCCATGTCTGGCAGATGGTTTGTGCAGTGTATCTTGTTGCAGACTTACTGATACAAAGGACTGTGACACAAGTTGAGAACAATCTAGGTGCTGAGCTTTTTATAATGATGTGGGACCTGAACCAAAAGCTAGTACTGAAGTTTTTGATACCAGTAGTCATAGAAATAAGAAATTGGGGTTGTGCATATTTCTGAAGATGTTAGGGTGGAAAGAACGAAGGGATTTTAAGTGCCTGAGGATCTCCTAAGAGCATTCTTAACTCTTAGGCAATACCCCTTTTACTTAATGAGTTGTGAAGAAGAGCATCTCGATGCCCTCACATACTCATTGGCTTCAGAATTAATGGCAGCTTTGCTGAGTGAAAACTGCAGGATCAGCCTCAGACCTGTGGTTTGTTTCTGTATAGGAGCCCATGTTTGTAGGGTCTCTCTTTCTGACTGAGGACCAACTGTTCTTATGCAGCTCCACCTTGCAAAGCAGGAAGTATGACAGAGTGTGTTTTTACTTTTGTTTGACCATTTAAAGACTATGATTAAAAATGAATGATCCAAAAGGCAGATTTTATAGCCTTTCCTTTTGCATTATGAGCTGGGGAGCTGCTTAGTCAGGGGGGTTAGCCCCAATGATCTCTCGAGGTCCCTTCCAACCCCTGTGATTCTGTGATTCTGTGTGATTCTGTGATTCTGTGTGATTCTGTGATTTTTAATGTTTATTGACCAGTTTCAATATGAATGAAAAGATACTCCTAAATAAACACACGGTCACATTTTTTGCAAGGAATAGTCTTTCCTACCTCTTGTGGGGAGAGGATAAGCCAAGCATTCTGCATGCTTATCCTCTGCAGTCGGTATCAGCGGATGTAACCTCATCCTCTCAATGGCCTCTTTCTGGTTTTGTTAGTGATGGTGTTTCATGACATGTTCTCCTCCATGCTCTTCTAAACTGGCTCCCTCTTGATATCATGTATCATAAGGGTCTTGTCTGCTTTTCCTGATGACTTTTGTGGCTTAGCTGTATTTTAGTTACCATTAAAATGTTGATTCTGTCTCCAGTGGTTTTAAGATACTAGCCTTCACCATCCACTTATTAATTGTTAAAACAAACTACGCTGTTTCCACCATGATCTTCCTAAATATCTGCAAATTGATTTAATTACCTTCTTTCACATCCTTTTCTGTAACTTTCCTTTGGAGTTATGTATAAAAGAAGCCATCCCAGGGCTCGCCTGACTTCTGTTTTGAGACTGCATCCATCACTGTTGTCCCATTGTGCTTTCTAATGCTTATATATGTTTTGGACTTAATTTCAGCTTGCTGACTCTGCAGTGGGGTTTTTTTTTACAGCACAGAATCTGGTTAGATACTGGGGGTAAAGCAAATCCCCACACTAAAACAAACCAGTAAACTGAAGGCTCTTACAGGTCTTCCTGCATGTTGCATGGTTGCTCTGCACTTGTACCATTGCACATTCCTCCTTGTTTCCAAAGCCAGTAAGGGTGACTTGTTACTCAAGATATTTCTGATGTGCTTTGAGTTTGATTACTGAGTGAGGTAACTGTAGCACTTGGTATGTTAGGTCAGATTTAGAAAGCTAAAGCATGTTGTTAAGATGTAATTCCTTCCATGTAGATTCCGGTTAAAGTTAGTGTGATATAAGCTGGTATCCTAAGTCATGTGCTGTGTATTAAAAAAACTTCATTTGATCCTGGCTATCCAATCTTTGGGCAGAACAAATAACAGGGGATTAAAGGAAAAGTTTTACTGTAAGAATTTGTAAGGAAAATCTATAACAAAAAGATTAAGTAACTGTCCCTGATGAAAGGGAAGCAACCAAATGTGTCTTTTTAGTTGAAAGACAGAAGAGGTTTTAATGGGGTTTTATTCGTAGGCAACAGCTGCAAGTTGGAGCACAGGAAGTTCCACACCAACATGGGGAAGAACTTTTCCCCAGTGAGGGCGAGGGAGCCCTGGGACAGGCTGCCCAGGGGGGGTGGAGTCTCCTTCTCTGGAGATATTCAAGTCTCGTCTGGACACCTATCTGAGTGATATGTCCTAGGGAGCTGCTTTGGCAGGGGGGTTGGACCCGATGGTCTCTTGAGGTCCCTTCCAACCCCTACGATTCTGTGATTCTATGATTCTATGACCTACAAGGTCAGCTTAGGACTCAAGTTTAATGTAAAATGTAGTGTGACTGGAAAGGGATAATAGTCTGGTAAAAATGCTGTTGCATTGGTTCCATTTCTCATCCCATTACTCCTTGCTTTCAGCTTGGTAATTCGAAGAGAGTTTGGAGTGTATCGTCTCCATCTCAGGCTCAGTGCAGCATAGGCACCCGAGCGTCCCGGCGTGCTGACGTCTCGGGGCTTTCCTCTGCCTGTACTTGCAGTTCGCTGTTCCCTGCTGAGGGAGATCTCTTAGAGCTCCCAGCAAGACAGCGTAACCCCCCTCCCCGTGTCTGCTTCGGAAGGGAAAGGATGACTGTGGATAGACTGCAAGGCAGGAGCTGGCACATCAAAGTGTTCAGATGAGTTTAAAATGTTTGCTGTTCCAATGTGTTGATGATACAGCGTGAAACCGAGTTACCTTTCAGCTGGCAAAGTGTGTGGCTGCACTGCCAGATGGAAAAATCATCAAGGGACTTAGCCATTATCCTGTGATCTTCAAATAATCTCTTACATTAAAAATACTTGGGATCTGCCGATAGCTGCTTTGTATTTTAAAGGGAATCCTGATTATTTACTATCAGCTAATGATAACCTTGAAGTCATTTGAGCATGGCAGAGCTAATTATTATGCTGGGCTAGGAAGGTGCAGCACAGGAAGTGCTTATCGAAATATAATGACTATTTTTTTTCCTCCATCATTATGGAGGAACAATATGATGCATTATATCATTGCATCATAGATATGATGCATTATGATATGATCCATTATATGATGCATTATATATGCATTACAGAAGTACATCACAGCCCCAGTAAACTATAATGCAAGGGATTCTTTTATTTGTTTCTAATAGCTACTGCTCTCAAAATCCACTTTTGCTACCAAGGGATATCTTAGTCTGTATGACAGTTTTGTAACTGTGTAACCTTTCCTGAATGCTGGCATTGTCACTGCAGTGTGGTGAAAGAAAGTTACTCTGAGGACTCCTTCAAATTTTTCAATGAACGTTCTTAGTCTGACTCTGTAAATAACAATCTGATAGGTATTAAATACAGTTTTGAAGCTTGCAACTAAAAACTCCCACCTGTTTCAACTTTTAATTTAGTAAGGAATTTTACCCTGTAACTTTTAACTTGTCCTTTCTTAAAACCCCCAAGTTTTTAAGGAAGTACAAAACAATTTCCATGCAGCACAAAGAAGAAAATTATGTAAGGCATTTTCACAACATGATTTGTGGCCACTGATTTTGGGAGTTATTTTTATCTTGTGTGCTATTTTTAAGTCCACGGGGCTCACATAACCACTGTGAAATCTCCAGCTGTGTGTGACCAGTGCTGGCTTTGTGTCTACTTCTGTGTTAAAACAATAACTGAGGATCACTCAGATCCTCAAGGTGATTCCCCTATTCCACCTCTTGGCTGGGATGCTCATGGGGCATCCATAACACAACTCATCACAATGTCTCTAGACCACCAAAGATGATGGATGATAAGTATTCATTTAATTATATACTGTAAAAGAAGTCCTTGAGCCCTTGTTCTTTGCTGTCTTTGATGTGCAATTCTGCCCTCTATTTTCTCTCCATTACCTCTTTGCTGGGATATTCCCTCTCTACTGTCTCTGCAAGCTAGGCCCAGAGACAAGAGAACTCACCAGAAGACAAAACATTGTCCATTTGAATGGGATCTTTTCTTTTCTTTTCTTTTC
>VZTU01023990.1:1083-13048 GCA_013400835.1 Zapornia atra
CATCCAACCTGGCCTTAAACGCTTCCAGAGATGGGTCTTTCACAACTTGTCTGTGCAACCTGTTCCAGAGCCTCACCACTCTCACAGTCAGGAAATTCTTCCTGACATCTAATCTAATCCTACCCTCTTCCAGCTTGCAGCCATTACCCCTTGTCCTATCACTATACTACACTCCCTAGTGAATAGTCCCTCTCCTGCTTTCCTGTAAGACCCCTTTAAGATCTGGTAGGCTGTAATTAGGTCTCCCGGCAGCCTTCTGTTCTCCAGGCTGAAGAAAACCAACTCTCTTAGCCTGTTTTCACAGGAGAGCTGCTCCAGCACTGTCATCATCTTCATGGCCCTCCTCTGGACTCGCTCCAACAGTTCACATGTTGCCACACTAGAGAACAATCTCTTACTATTGCATCTTTCCACACTCACTTTATGGCTGAAAGTGACGTCTCTTATCAAATAATAGATGTAGGTGAGGATTTATCTTGCCCTTGGGATCTGCTGGGGTTTTTTTTGTTGTTTTTTGTTTGGTTGATTTGGTTTTTCTTTTTTTCCTTTTTCTTTTTTTCCTTTTTCTTTTTTTCCTTTTTCTTTTTTCTTTTTTTCTTGTTTTGTTTTATCTTCTGCTGTTCTAACAATTAAGATGGTTCTTAATATAGTTAAATGTAGAAAGTGCCAGTATATTGCCGTTGCTATGTGGAAAGCACAGATGAATTGATCTGGCATAGTAGCCTGAACTGCCAGCTCAGCATGTCTTCTTTAGGGATGTATAAAAGTGATGATCAGGTCATGAAGGCTTTGAAAATGCAGATAGCATGCAATATTGTGTTGCTTGAGTGAGAGCCAAAATCCACTCATTTTGTCAAACCTTGGGTTTTGCATCCCTATTTAGATATATAGGCTTATTAGATTAACTCTGGTCTTCAGCACTTCTCTTTTCTTGGTTTTTTTTTTTGTTTGTGTGTTTGTTTTGTTAATATGACCACTAGTTCCCTTTCTGTACTCCAATTATGTACTTGTTTTTTACTATTAAGTGCTCTAAGGGGTTTGTAATAAAAGTTGATGTTAAAGGAGTATTAACTCAGCTTAAGAGGGATATTCTTAAGGATCTTCTTGTTGGTAATGTCATAGCAAACATGATAAGGGACTGAGATATTTATTGCATCTGTGTGAAACTGCATTTTTCATTTTAGTTACGTCTCAGTGTAGGTGTCTGCCATAATCATATCAGTTGTGTATTATAATGATAACATCTGCTAGATCATTTGCCTTGCAGAAAACAAGGATCCAGTCTTCAGCAAAAGACAGGACAGACAGGTAGGCAGGGAAAACACTCTACTATTTTAATTTCCTCGACAATTTCTCAGTCTGAATTGGAGACTTGAAAACCTGGCAATTTATGTGAGATGGACTGCGTAATGTACTCTGGGGAAATGATTAGCTAGAATTATTGCTTTATTCCAAGGGTGCTACTTTGATCCCATTTTAGAATAGGACAGCAGGTGTCACCAGAGTACCAGCAAAAGCAAGAAGACTAAAATCTATCTCTTGCCACTTTTTTTCATACTCTTTGCAGTTTCCACCAGAGAAAAGGATCAAGGGCAGCATGATGCTTGTCCTGGACTCCTGACTGTCAGTTTACCAGGAACTAGATCAGCTTATGTCAGAATTTAGAAGCATGAAGAGGGTTTGGGAGACTTTAACACAGAGATAAAAGATACGATTATTTCCTGTGCAGACTAGCAAAGAGACAGAAAGAGATACTACTTTTTGGAAATACCCTTTTCTACTTTCTGATTTCTGTTCAAACCTGTGAATTTTTTTTTGGGTGAAAATAAAGTGAAAACTTGGAGAATCGATCATGTATTTTAGCTTTGGTATTTTGAACGAAGTCCCTAAAGCTACTACCCCCTGCTTTTGTAATGAGGATCATGAAGTAATGTGATAGTCAAACTTTCTGGGTTCCCTGGAGTTGCTCAGTCATTAACACCTGACCAGTGACCCTAACTTTTAGACTCAGTCATTCCACTTTTAGTACCCATTAAATGAAAATTCTGCTTCTGGTAAGTGACTGTTACAGGGTACTGGATTTTACAAGCTGCTGCTGAGGAGTGCATCTTCCTAAAAAAAGAGAATTTTGAAGTAGAATAGAATATTTAATGAAATAGAGAGTAACCAATAAACACAGAAACTGACCAGATGAAACTTTAGTTTTTAAATATCTTTAGTTTAAGGAGAGATGAAATATAGCTACATTTACTGTAAAGTCTTGAGTGTGTAAAAAGAAGTGGAAATGGAAGGTAGTGAATATTCCTCTGTTCCTTATTTGAAGAGAAAGAGCATTTTTGTCCATTCTTGAGTTTCAAAACGTGCTTCCCTATGCTGAGCTGAAGAAAACCGTTGGGAGAATTCCTCTTTTTCTGAACGTCAGAGAGTGGGATAATCTATGCCAATTGGATATAACTCTTGCTGTTTTATAAAACTCCTGCTCTTTCCTGACAGCTCCCAAATGGGTGACAGTTTGTTCCGGTGTGGCATTTCTCGTGGTCCTAGGAGGTATGCTTCTATGTGTAGTTTCATTGGTACTATCCACATTTCTAGTGGGTTTTGTTTACTCCAACTGTCCTGGAGGGACAGATTAAATACTTTCAAGAGCTGCATTATTATGAAAAGAGCACAGAAAAAACCTCAACCAAAGAAAAGCCATCTAAGGCAGTACCTTGATTTGGCATGTCAGAGAGCACTTAAATATGAGCTTGCACCTCTATACTGCACAAAGAAATAAGACACTTCCCAGTGCAAAGTGAAGGACATAACCCTAGCAATAAAACTAACCAATGTAAGTACCAGCCAGCCAGTCCTGATATTCCCAAACTTTCCTTCACTAGCATATTTTCTCTTCACAGTTTGCTGCTCAGAATTACAGGCACAAAAATCATTTTATATCCAGAGTTGCATGAAGTTGAGGGCAATGAAATCATTTGAAGAGAAATTGATAAGCCTGGAAAGCAGAAGTCAGATGAGATCTGAACCAACCTCGAGTTCGGAAGAAGCTCAGTTAAGGCTTTTTAATGTGGTGTCTTCATGCATCTGGCCAAGACACAGGTTGAACGCTTGTAGAAAAGAATGTTTCACATGACTTTGAGCATCTCCAATGGCATTACCACCTGTTGCATTACAAGGGATTGGTTTTACAATTTATCTAGAGACAGATACAGGCTAAATGTACAGATTTTTAAAGTGATCTGAATAGCTATAGATAATGTGGTTTTACATCTGGATTTCAAGTGACAAACTGAGTTGATTCAGATGCTGCAAGGAGTCTCTGCAGCAAAGGAATAGATTGAACTTGTCAGTGTCTGTATCATTTGCCTGTAGCATTGCTAATGACAAGGGCAGAATGAGATGTAAAATATTACATTGCTAAAAATGTTTTAGACCTGCATGTTTTAAAATTAGCAATTAGATCAGAAACTGATGGTGAGAAACACTGAGCAAAATTTGTGGGTGCTATAGTTACATTTGTTCGATCAAGGACTGCAACAGAAAATAACACTGTGCCACGTTTCTCACAATTTTTAGCTTTCTGTGTACTATTTTCTATTTAGATTTTGGCATTTTTATAACCGTAAAGCCTAAACTTCTTTTTAATGGAGCTATCAATTTGGGATTTAGCTAATTCGTCAGGTGCTGAAGAACTTGATTTTAATCTAGACATACGATCTGCTTCCATAGCCAGGCAGGTTATTTTAAGCTATTGCCTTCATTTTCTTGCTGAAGAGGTACTGTGTGGGCAGTATCTGTTGCATGCTTCAATAGACAGCCTAATGCTGCCTGGAATAAAACTTGTTAGAAAAAAAAATCTGTTTTTCTAACAGCAACAACAAAATATAGGTTAAAATCAAGAACTCTGACATTCTGTTCTAAAGAAATGGAATGTTTTGCTGAAAATGCATATCTAAAGGGGGGGAAGGTTGAGAAGTCATCTCATTTCCACATTTTTTAAATCATCCTTTAAAATCATGGAAATGACTTGGTGGTTTTTTTCCTTTTTGGTTATCTCAAATGGAGCAGGAAGTACACTAGATACAACCTATTAAACACGATTAATGAGTTAATGAGCTCTGAGGCTAGATCATTAGGCTGGCAGCTTGAGAATATGAAAGACTTTCTTGACCCATGGAAAGAAGAAAGCGAGAAGGCCAGCTTGGACTGAGTTTCCTGTCAGTGGGTAGAGTTAAGACCCCAGAAGGGGCTCATTTGTAGACTGTATTAGTTCAGGACAGCCCTGAGATGATGAAGTTCTATATCGAAGGAGGACCTCTGGATCTTATTTTTCTAAAAAAGAGGGAACAGCCAAGGAGCTTTGACAATGCAGCATTGTATGAGACTGTGGAAATTTCTGGCCAGTTGAAATACTGCATATAGTGCCTCGACTTACAGGAGACAGCTGTGCAGTGGAAACAAGTGCAGGAAAGTAGGAGATGCCTGCCCAGATTCCCAGCTGGGATGTGGAGTGCAGGCATGCATGCAGTTCCAATACCCCATACATGTCATGTATTGTATGTTTCTGTCATGTATCAGCATTGGAGTTAACATCCTTTGAACTAAAAAAATACCTTGCTGAAGCTGTGGTTTCAGATAACCAGCGTGAGAAAAGACTTCAAAATGTGTTTCTAGTATAATGAAAATGCAGGCCTTTCCCTTGTGGGAAGTATTTAATATGAAGAAATATGTAAGTGTAATGAGAATCAAGAGTTTGCCAATAACTGTACCAGCTTGCTTCAGTATTGACAGCTGCATAAGCATTGCATATCCAACACCAGCATAACAACAAGCAAAGCTGCTATGTTACCACACAGATTTTTTCCTGGATGATTTTTTGATAAAGACATCTCAGGACACAGTCTCAGTCCCTTTTTTATACAGCTGAGGATCTCCAAAAAATTCTCATGTTATATTGTTGCCCTTAAAACATACGTTATGTGTATTGTATTCTCATGGAAGGTACTGTATTATCTTGGTTTGTTGTGGTTTATCTTTTCTCCCCCACTTTTTCCTTCTTTAAGTTCTGTATAATACCACTGTGCAATCTGCTGATTCTTTTAAAGCAGCAGAAACCTCCAAACTTGGACAACCACTTCCTTAATAAGTTGTCATATAAAGCAGAATATAGCCTTCCAGAAGATTGCACTAATTTCATCACTCAAGAAACAAATATGTGATGATTGTAGAAGAGAAATGTGTGCACAGCTCCCTGAAAAAAAGCAGAACACAATCCTTCTACCCCTCTACTCTGCCCTGGTGAGACCAAACCTGGAATACTGTGTCCAGTTTTGGGCCCCTCAGTTCAAAAAGGACATAGAACTCCTTGAAAGAGTCCAGTGCAGGGCCACCAAGGTGATTAAGGGAATGGAACACCTTCCTTATGAGGAGACACTGAGGGAGCTGGGCCTGTTTAGCTTGGAGAAGAGGAGACTGAGGGGTGACCTTATTAATGTTGATAAACATGTAAAGGGTGAGAGTCAGGAGGATGGAGTCAGGCTCTTCTTAATGATGGCCAGTGATAGAACAAGGGGCAGTGGGTGCAAGCTTTAGTCTAGGTGATCCTGCTCTGGCAGGGGGTTGGACTATATGATCTTTTGAGGTCCCTTCCAACCCATAACATTCTGTGATTCTATGAGGTAAGTGCTAGGAATATTGTATTTGGGGGAGTAGGAAAAGGAGAAAAATGGAGGAGGGAGGCTAATAGTCAAAGGGGAAATATCAACTCTAACAATCATCTATATTAAGAATCAAGTTTATAAATATCTTTCCTGTGGCATGGCATCTGGGTTGTATTCCATATATGAACTCCTACAGACACAGTTCTTACTTGAAAGATTTTGTAATATTAACACAGTTTTAATCAGTGGCCTAAGTTGTTATGATTTAATTATTCTATCTTCAGTTACAGGAAGTAACAAGATATTTATGTATATGTAAACAAGATCCTACACTGATCAGGGAGGGCAACTGACTGTCCAGCTTCGTAACTGCATCTGTCAGCATAAGGCACAGTGTCTGCAGTAACTACTTCTCAGGTTTCCTAAATAATTCATAGACCTGTTGTCTAAGGAAAGAATTTAAAAGGAACTAATGTTAAGGCATTTCTGTAACTTCCCAACCTATTTCCAAAATCCACCTAACAAGATCGAGTAATGACTATAGCTGAGATCAAGACAATCTGGATACTGCTTTTGTCTTCTTTACAAAACTTTCATAAAAAAAGAAAAAAAAAAGTTTTAAAGAAAAAAAGTTCTGCTGATGCAGTCCCATTTACTATGCAACTAAGTTATGTGAAGAGAATTTCGGTACCAAAATTCATAATAAAAATAAAAATATATTAACAGAGTGTAAGTTTGAATATTTTTCCTATTGAAAGGATAAATATGTAGAAACTGCTTTAAAAAATCAGTAGCATTTTGAAATTATACTGTCCAAATTCATGTTATTTCTAAAATCTCGAACATAGATATCTATAAACAAATACTGAATTGTTGGCCTCTTTAAAAACACAGAGTGCTTCTATGAGGTGTATTCTCTTTTTTTTTGAAGCAAAAAAACCACTTGAATATTCTTTTTTGACATTTAATACATGCAAGAAAGGATACAAGCTGATTTGTCAAGGAAAAACAATTACGTCCTGTTCACATGTAGAAGTCAGGATGTCATTTAGGATAAAATGTCTGGGAAAAATATATAAAAATTGATTAATTAAAGGTAAGGAATAAAAATGCAGGAATTACTGTTTCCTCATATCTTTACAAACCTAATTATTCCAGAAAATGGGAGTTTTAAATTTAAGAAACTTATTTACAATTCCCTATCATTAATATTTTTGTGACCAGAACAAGTGGACGATGAGAATTATACACTTAGTAGAAACTCTTGTGCTGCATTGCTGAGAATTAATTGTTGCAGAATCTAGCATTAAAATTTGAACTAAATTTCTGTATTTCTCTGAAAACATATTTAAGTATAGTAGGTAATGGGACTTCATTTTGGTAGAACTTTTTAAATGGAGCATAAGGAGTAGGCTTTGCACCAATGATCTAAGGCTTTGTCTTTGATTTCAGGGAGCTGAAAAGAGGAGTAGATGCTGCAGATTCCTCATTAGCCAAGGAACCATCCCAATGGGGCTAACATTGCATAATCTCAGTGTTGTGGTTTCTAAAAAAAAAGTGTAAAGGGGAATCAGGTTAGTGGTTTTAATTGCATATTTCTTCATGACAGATTTTTGCTTTAGTCTTTGAAAAAATGATTAATCTTCATTGAGACATGTTTAATATACCTTGAAATTGAAACCAAGAAAATAAATCAATAATAACCATAATCCTGTGGGAACACATGGTTTTCATCAAGAAAATCCAAATCTGTTTAGAAGCATTGAGCATGCTTTGTATAAATTAAGGAAAGAATGGAGGTGAAAAAGAGATCAACTATTAAAGACTGCTTTCAGATCTTCCTAATGCCATGAATGTGAGATGATGGTTGAATGACAGGTCCTGGTTCCAGCTGATCGTATGGTTTATCCACATACAGACATGTAAATCATAATATAGAGATGGCTGTGATTTAGGGCATAAACTTGTCCTTTATCCTGAGTGCAACAGTCATTTTTTACCTAACTTAAAAGAGTATCCAGACACATGGAATGCAAATTCCTTACTTGGACTTTACTTTTTCCTTGTCTATGGTAGTTTTACGTTTGTCTTGATTTGAAATGTGTTGTAAAATTATCACTAAATTAGACCTTTTCTTGTAAAATGCTTTTGTGTGTTACAGATTTTTCACTAGCCAGGGTAAAAATAAATAAAAAAAAAAGTTTCAGAACTTCTAGAAAAATCTTGACCTTTTAAGACCAGAGTAAGTTCATTGATGTCCTATTTCACTTATGGCTTAGTCTTAGCAAAGATGTAGTGTTCGCTGACTGAAGGCCTAAATTCAGCAGGTACTTTATCCACAATATGGGATCACAAAATACTTAGAAGAGGACTAAGGCTCTCATTATTGTTGATAGCATGCCTGCTGCTATGTTAGCTGTTTCTGGTGCTGTCCTTGAAACAAAGAGCAACTCTGAGGTCCATCTTTACTTTCTCCTTTGCAGTTCCTCTCTTTCACCCTCCAGCAAATAAATAAATGGAAGAAAAATAAAATCCCAGGCAGAATATTCTTCATGTTTTTTCCTCAACCTTGGTTTTCGTGACATATTTTTTCCCTTGAAAGGACAATTAACAAGTTTGTTGACAATACCAAATTGGGAGGTATTGTCAACTCTTTTGAGAGATAAGAGGCCTTGCAGGGGGATCTAGATAGATTGGAGCATTGGACAGTAATGAATGACATGAAACTCAACAAGAACAAATGATGGATTCAACACTTGGGACAGAGGAACACCAGACACAAAAAGAAACTGGGAGCGGAGGGGCTGGAGAGCACCCCATAGAAAGGAATCAGGGAGTTCTGACTGACACCAGGCTCAAAATACCTCATCAGACTGCTCTGGTAGCCAGGAAGGTGAAGTGTGTCCTGAGTGCATCAAATACAGCGTAACTGGATGGTCAAAAGTGGAGATCATCCAGCTGTATTCAGTGTTGGTGCAGCTTCACCATGAGTGTTTTGTGCAGCTGTGGGCCCCACAGTTTAAGGAGGTTGTTAAGGTACTTAAATGCATCCATAGGACAACAACAAAGCTGGTGGAAGGGGTGGAAGGCATGTCCTGTGAGGAGCAGCCAAGGGTTCTGTGTTTGTCCAATTTGGAGAAAAGGAGTCCGAGGGGCAACCTCAATGCTCCCTACAGCTTCCTGAGGGGAAGAAGGGAGGGAGCTCCCAGGGGTACAGTGACAGAACCTGTTGGAATGGTTCAAAGCAGTTCAAACATTTAGACTGAACATTAGGGAGCATTTCTTTACTAAAAGAATGGTCGAACACTACAACATACTTCCTAGAGAGGAGATAGATGCCCTATGCCAGTCAGTGCCTTAAGAAGAGGCATTTGGACAGTACTCTTCATAATAGGCTGTAGCTTTTGGTCAGCCTTGGAGTGATCAGGCAGTTGGACTAGATGATTATTGTACATCACTTCCAACTATTCCATTCCATTCCATTCCATTCCATTCCATTCCATTCTTCTAGCCTATTCTAGTCTCTTCTTTTCTCTCTATCTCATTGGTAATAATCTATCACTTGTAAAATTGCATTTAAGTTTCTTATGTTTTCCTTCTGTTTTTTAGACTTAGGTATGGATGAGGACCACTAATATAAAGTTGGGAGCATAGAGAAAGAATCTTGTAGATGTAAACAGATCCTGCATTCTCAAATATTAGTAAGTTAATGGTTATTAATGAGTGGCCTAACATTCTCTTAAAAAACTTGAGAATACTCTGGACATCACGGAATTTGTGTGAAAATACTAGCTATACTTCCAGTTAGACAGGCAATATCAGAGAATGGAAAATACGTAATATTTAACAACTTCACCCAGTTTTAGGTTTCTGAAACAATGACAAAGCAGCTATAGAAGTGTTAGTAGGGTTACTTGAAGACTGGAAGGTTTTTATGAAGCTGTGGTCTTGGATGGGATGAAGCACAGCTCCTGACTTCAAGGATGACCTGAATTACATGGTCCTCTATAACAAAGGCTACATTTTTACCTCTCCTTACTAAGTATTGTACAGTGCTGCTCATAAACCTGTGTTGCCAGATTCAAGTTTCTTCATTATGAAACAAAATATTTGTTACCATGTTGTTATTGTATGTTCAATCATTCGCTCACTTTCCAGATGACCCCTCCTTTATGAGAAAAAGCTAGCCAGTATTTTGGCTTTGCTTATTCTTAGCTTTGCTAGTCTTGCCATGTGCTTTCACTGCTCTTCCAATCTTTTCTCTGAACAGTTTGGCATTTCCTTGGGTGCTTTCTGTGGTTCTTGCTGCTAGAAAACCTAAACGGTTTACAAACATGAATAAAATCATTAGCCTGATTCCTCAAGGTGTGTTCACCTCCCTGCTCCATGGGATGGTTCCTTTCCACAATTCCCTGTAATGCTCCACCAGTGAGGCAGATTGTCATTTGCAACCTTTGTGTTCAACTACAGATCTTTATATGAATTTGTATGAGGTAAATACAAACTTCTCTAATCTGATTTTACAGGAAGCAAAGAATGTTAATTTTTAATTAGTTTGTTTTCCTGTATCCATTTAAGTCAGTCAACAGTTAGGATGGACCTATGAAGAAATTTATATGAAGGGTTTTAAAAGAAATTGTTATGCAGAAATCACCTTGTTTACATTCAGTCGACAAGTTCACTCTGAAGGTGTTGACTTATTACATAGGATTCTTTGAATAGTTTAGCCAAGAATATAATGGGACCACTGCACTGCATCTTCATTTTATTTTTGTTTTCTCCCCGTTCTTTAAAACCCTCCTCCTTTGTGCTCACAGCCTTTTCCTTGCACCTGATGTCCCTATAAAAATAAGGTTAAAAGAAATGCTCATGTAGGTAGGTACATGAGGCCCATTGAAGAAGTATGAGACTGACTTTTTAAATAATCAGAAAATACCTTAGATTTCAACTCACAGCAGGATTTATAGCACAACTGCTTAAACCAAAAGAGGAGCCTCTCAAACAATAACAAGCCGCTGCTTCTGTGCTTGTTTTCCTGCTATGATATCTATCCTTGAGTTTGACAAATAAACTCGATGCACTAACACCATAAAGAAAATAAAGGTAACTATTTGTTTTGTTTTAAATTTGATTCTGCAAGTTATGTCTCTCTTGGGTATCTTTTTTTTTTTTGCTTATATTTCTACATTCTTTCTTTCCTACTCATGCAGTTCTCCAGGGACAACCTACAGCTGAAACTGGAAATCCAGTCCTATGGAGTTTTCTCCTCCTTTACTTGAGCTTATTTTATGATCAGAAGATGAATTTAATGGGGAGCTCCCAAGAGTGATGGTGGTGCCAGTTAGCTAGTGTGTATCTGCATATTTATTTTCCTTCTGGCTAAACTTCAATGACAAGACATTGCTAAAAATGTATTGTCTCTTTTGAAATATTGGAACAGCAGCAGGAATTAAAATTCATACACTTGAATATCCATCTGTTAGAATATTCAATAATAATACCTATGTACCCTGAAAAAAGTGTTATTAAGATGTCAGTATTTGGTACAGCTAGCCAGTGTAACAGGTACTGCTTTGTCACTGTTAATCTTCCATTTGGTATTTTGGGGCAGGTCTGGGTACCTCAAAATCATGGGTTATCTGGTGAGAGTGGGCAGAAGAGGGAAGAAGATGGTGACTTGAGTGTTACTTCTCTCATCCAATTCTGTACTTGTTCCTTTGAACAGACTGTGATGGGGTTCCTTCTGCCAGCTGAAATAGCATCCTTCGACAGACAAATGCTCTGAATTTCAAAAATAACATCCAGTTTCCTGTCCCTGTTTGGAAATGAAGAGACTGGTCCTCACTCCCTAAATACCTTTCTTTTGCTGTCTTCACTGTTCTCAGCAACATGGGTATCAATGTCTGTTCCACAGATAAACACACTGAGGCTCAGTGATGGAATTTATCCAGTCAGATTGTAACTTATTTACAGAGGTGGCCATAAAGCATAGAAATACCACCAGTTCTTGATAGCAATTTTTAGAATAGGGTTATGGTACTTATCACTAAATTAAGAAAAGGACTGAAAAGGACTGGAATCTTCCTCAGAAGACTTGTGTGACATCTGATTTGTATGATTTAGCACTTTGTGATGTGTGCAGCCACTAGGATTTCATACTAGTGAGACACTGTGCTATAAATCATGTCTGTCTTCAGACAAAAATAAGCAGATTCAATTCAATCCTTGAAGCACTTTTCATAAGAGAAGGTGCAGTTTCTGGAAGCTTGGTGTCTCAGTGGAGTGCTGAACTTCAGTCTTCAGGATCA
>VZTU01023996.1:0-12786 GCA_013400835.1 Zapornia atra
CTAGCCATTTCTCCACATGTCATTACGGTTTCTACTATCCCTGGTACTCCTTCTGATTCCTCTACATTGGAAACATCAGGTAGATAACTGAGAATTTCACTTGTCACTCTTTGATGGTGTCGTAGAAAGTAGCAAACATACTCTTGTTTTTGTAAAACTGATTCTGGAATCAGAAGATTTAAAGGAAGAAGTATAGTTGGCTTTTTTGATGGACACCATCCACATCTTAATTTCAAAATTCCTAGGTCAGACTTATCTGTATGTGATATATACATGAAAAATGACAACCTGAAGACCTGTGTTTAGGACACTACAGGCACAATAGAAAGACAATACATTTGCATCAGCTGCAGAGCACACATCAGATTTTAATTGAAACACCTTGTCTTTTCCCATTATGTTTTTATTTTCTGAAAAGATTTAGTGCCAATGTTGCACTTTCATTTCACTTTTTCTAGAGAAATTTACACAAGGTTACAACTGTAGGCAGTTCTGTACCCTTTTAAGCACAAAGTTGTTTGAACAGATTAGTACTGTTAGTTCCTTTGGTATGAAGTTTTGACAGCTAAGCTTGAAAGCTCATGAAAGGTGAGAGACATTTGTACAATAAAGGTCACATGTAAAGGCAGGGAAGTAAAAGTTTTACCCTTAGAATCTTGAGGGCTTTGATTTATAATACTGACCTAAGTGAAGACCCTGTGGGGGCATCATACAGTTAGATTTGGTCTGCTGTGGAAGCTGGGCTGCATGTTCCAATGATGGTGAGAGCTACTTCTGACAAGCAGAAACTATGAGCAAAGTGGAAGGGTACCCAGCTTGGATAGTGAGTGTGCTTCTGTAGCATTTTTTGGGCCACCTTGGGCAAATAAAACTTCAAGCTCTTCCACTGCACTTATTCACAAGTGAAGAAAAACGCTTTATAACTTCAGATACTTTTGATTAAGACATCATTTCTTGAGTTTAAAATCAGCTCTAATGATTCAAAAAGCTTCATTACACAAACAGTTGTGGCTGAAGCACAATTTCCTGTGTATTAATAACAAGTGAGAGAAGGTCATTAAACTGCTGGAAATGCCCTATGCTTCAGTCAGTATTTGCAAAAAAGAAAACTAGTTTCTGCTTTATTCTGGCATAAATTTTCGTTCATTCTGTTGACTTTGAATTTACTTTGATTTATCAGACAGTAGAAATCAAATTTCTTCATTACGAGACTCAGGGACTTAATTTACCATGCCATTAGTCTTAGCATACAATGTACAGTACTGCTACATAAGTAAGTCATTTCAGTGTTACTTAGATTATTGGTGGAAATAATATGAAATAAGACCATTCTTAAAATTACCCATAATTGAGAGAAAAATGCAAGATAAAAAACTAGTTTACTGCTCTATCAAAGAAAGCCATTGAACCGTATGGAAAATGTATAACAAAACTTAAACGTTATGTGCAATTGGTTTTTAATTAATTGGCTTTTATGTGTGATCAGTCACCTGTAGTATTATTGTTTAATGTACTGTTGTCAGCTCTAAAATTCTATTTTCCTGTGAGATGTGGCTCTTCATCTAATAGCGTGCTTTGTTATTATGTTGTGACAGAAGGCCAGAAACTGTCGCCTGTCAAAGCAAGAATGACAAATCCAATTGAAGATCTGGCTGTTGTTTCAGAGATGGGTTTAAATATCAGTAGTCTAGAAAGGTACTCTGTAACTGTGAATGCCATGTATTCCTACTCTTCCTATTTCCCCATCCACATTCCAAACAAATATAGCATTCTAAATATTAACACAGAGAAAACTGGAAAAGTTCTCAACCATTTCAGCTATTTCACCACAAGATTTGTAGAAGGCAAAAAGAGCCAAGCCAGAAAATAAAGAAAAACTAGTATTCAAAGAAATAGAGGAAATAGGGAAGGAAGGAGACACTTCAAGGGTTTCATTAGTTAAGTTCAATGAATTGAAACAGCTAACAGCTCTTTTTTAAAATTAGCAATGCACAAAATCACAGAAAATATAAGCAAAGAAAAATAATGAGGTACTTGTCATTACATAGAACTAAAAGAGAGGACAAATTGACAAAATGAGAAACTACACATCAATAAATTAATCCAGTAGCTAGAACAGGCACAGCTTAGGCTGTTAAAATGTAACTGCATTGTAGCTAGCAAAGCAGATCTCAATTTTCTTAATTTTAAGACACTTTATGGGAGATTATGTATAATGAATGTATATTAATTCATTCAATTCACATTCATGTATTTTAGCACTGTAAATATTTTTGAGTTAGCAGGGGTATCAACAGATCACGGAGAATTCACTTTAAGCTCATTTATTGTCAACAATCAATAGAAGATCTGATTCTAAAATCTTTGAACTGATGATTTGCTGCAGCAGAAAGAAACAGGGATAAATTAATGACGATTAACAGGAGTGTAAGATAGAAAGAATAAATCATCTTTCCTTTACCTCCAAAAAAACCAACATAACTTTTTTTTTTTTTTTTCTGGGTGTTAGATTTTAAATGAGAATAGTTGGAGGAAAAAAAAAAGAATAAAGGGTTTTAAAATGAGGGACATAAGACAGCTGGACCTCCATCTCATGTGAGGGATTTAGCCAAGGTGCTGTGCAGCGTTGCAGATTTTCTGATGTTGCCTTGAGCCTCCACTGTGCCTGCCTCTTAGTTGTGGCAGGAAAATCAAACGTGCTAATGCCTCAGCTCTCATATAACAGTAAAACATCCAAAACTGCTGAGGAATGAGTTTTAAGGCTCAGATTTGCTTGTACTGCAACACATTTACTTCTGTTACAGTTCACTGTGCACAGTACCAGCTAAAACTGAGAAAGAGTGTGGCTGGGGTGAATGTATTTACTGCAGGCTACAGCAGCTGAAAAGCCAGCGCAACTGGAGCCCGCCTGCATTGCTGTGGTAAATTCCTGGTGGAGAGGGAGGGCAGACACCAAGGGTGACAATCTTTTATATCAATGAAGCTACACATGACAGAGCTTGTGAATTTGGACTTAAGAAAATATAAACATCCACATTTATATCTGGATACTTTAGATCATGTTGAAAAAGAAAATTCAAAGTCATCCTTGAAAGCATCAGTTATCACTGCTGTAGACATATTTGCACATATTGCCAAAAAAAATTGGTGGCCCCCTGCCAGTCATCTCTAAAATGTTCATGTTCTCTGCTCTTTCCCTATCCCCTCATTCTGGGGACTGGCAAAAAAACCACCTCTGTGTGGCTATAGGCACCTGTTAGAGGTAGCTTTCATAGGCACCTGGATGTTTTGGTGGCAGCTCTATTGGAGTAGCTTAGGGTAGCCATCGCTACCATTCCAAGGATCTTGTGCAGAGGTATCCTCTCAGCAGCCTTTATTAATGTGATTATTATGCATTCTCCTTGCCTTATTTTGGGTGTTGATTTCTGCCTCTCAAAGCATATGATGCATTCATAGCAGAAGATCAACAGTGGTACTTTGAAGCAACTAGCAAGACAAGTTCCTAACACCTTTTCTGCTACTCTGTCACATTTTGTCCTTCAAGAGAACAATGATTTATAAAGATATTATTTCATGGTTGTAGCTAAGACTATAGTAGAAACAATAACGTTTACAGCTAGGTTCTGCACAAGTATTCAGAATAAGTTATAGTTTTACAAAGATCAAATTCTCCAGAAAACTTCTAATCTAAAATTTATCTGATTTTAATGTGTTCTTTACCCACCTAGACTCAGCACAAGCTTTGAGGAGAAGTCAATGTTATTGCAAAAAACAATTATCAACATCTTAATAGAAGTTTCTATTAGCCTTTCTATCCTTTGGTCCCAAATCCCCATAGCAGAGAAAGCATTTAAACTTTATTCTGAATTCTTTGCACAAATTTACAAATATATGGGAAATATTAAGCAGTGTTATAGGTTAAGCTGATTTTGCTAGCCTTGTGTTGAGCTAATACAAAGACCAGTATCAGATAAAGAAAATATCCTGCCTGTCTTTAAGTAGCTCAGTTCTTCATCTTATCTTGTTGGCATTTAGTGCTGTCGCAATGCTACCTGGAATCAAATGTGAAAGTTTCCTCTGGTGTACAGTAAAAAGCTTCCTTTAAGCCTTGCAATGCCCATTTGAGAATTCAAGTATCAATATTAAGCAGTCTGGTCTCCTGGAAAAGCAGGTACAACATCAATAAAAACAGCTGCAGAACACAAAATAGAGGAAATATCAGTTGCTTCATATGGACACCAGCTCAGAATAGGCAACCACATAGCCTGCACTGTTAAATATCTGCTTTGGGGGACAATGAGTACATAGTGAGAAATCATGTCTGTAGGAGCTGTGTTCTCATACAGCAGGAAAAGGATAGCTTTTGTTCGGAAGGACAGACCTCTCTAAATGATTCTAAGAGCACTGAACAAAACACAGTTGTCATGTGTCCGTTTTTTTGATTTAGTAAGTGGAAAGCACCGGATGCCATGTGGATGGTGAAGCCTTGAAAAGCCAAAATCAAAACTCAATAGCCTTGGTGACCGTAGTGCAGGTATTCTTCATTGCAGTGCTGGGCATGCAGGCATCACTCCTCCAAATGTGTGAGCCGTTTAAAGCAAAATTTCTCATATTTGTACAGATTAACTATACATATTCACTATATTTCTAAGAAAAGGCAGGGTTATGCAAATTATTTCCAGGAAGTCATTTATATTAACTCCTCCCAGATAGAGCAAGCTCAGTGAAACTCAGGGGGCCTTCTGGTGGTCTTCAGGGATGAAGGCTGGACATCTTCCTCTCTCTCAGCGCATGCTCTTTACAGTTTTCTCCATGGTCTCAAAAACACATTTCTGAGCTAAAACACACATTTGTATACAAACTAGTTAGGAACCCCTCTTAGCTGAAAACAAGATGTACTCTGTCTCTTAATTGGTTGTCTCATGATTTATGACTCCCCTATCTTCACTTTCTTTATCTTGAAGGCTGTTCCACTCTTATGGTTAAATTTTGTAGCTACTCTTGCAAAACAGCTCAAACAGCTATAGCCATACTCCACTAAAATCCAAAACATGAAAATAATTTCTATTCTCCTTATATTAAAGCTATATTAATTGTCTCTTAAGCTATTTCTATATCAATATCAATATATCCAGTATTACTACGTATCATTCAATCAATGGTGACCCAAATTATGTCCTGATGAGCATATAGAGACCTGTTTAGCATCATCTACCACATATGACAGCCATTGATATTTCATTTCTTCTGGCCTGTCTCGATGTGAGGCATCCTGTTGGACTTGAAGAAGTGGAAGGTCATGAGTTACTGTGGGATAGAGGATGACATGAAGGGCAAATGCAGCATCAACTAAGCAAGTAGCCAAATGAGCTGTTTCTAGCTATTTCTGTCTTGTCTGCAATTTCTCAGTATAGTAAGAAATATAATATTTTGCACATTGTTGCCTCACCTATAGCAACAGGAAAAGGCTGGTGGGATAAACACGGATACTAGCAAGACCTCAGGAAAAGATAAGTAGAACAGCAAGAATTATGGCTGAAGAAAGACAGAGATAGAGAGGCCAACTGATGAGAGCAAGAGGTTTTGGATAAAAAGAAAGCAGCAAAAAGGCATATTGGGGAGACAGTAGTAACAATTTGTAGCACTTTTCCCTTCTGCAGTGTCATTTCAGTTGGCCCCAGGCACCTTTTTTTCCTAGTGGCCATGCTCCTTGTAGTTTATACCCCACCTGTTTCCACAAATCCCATTTTTAGGGCTGCAGGGTTTGTAGCCCATCCACCCTGCAGTTTTTCTCACAGTCTGGAACTTGTTGCTAACACATCTCTGTTTTTCATAGGCAGTGAACACTTACCCATATCATGAACACATCTATAAACACAGGGCGATTATGAATTCTGGGTTCACCTTTCATAAACCAGCAAAACTAGCATGTTCTCACAGAGAGCTTCTGGGAGTTTAGCCCTTGTCTGTAACAGCAAATTACTAACAGGACCTAGGCAAGACTGGGAGAATGATAAATGGCACAACCTCTAACTGTCCCAGAAAGCATGCTAACAATAAAACAATGCTGCAGTTGCAGACAGCTCATAGTCAGGCCCTTTTGAGCTTTCTGGTACAATCTTACTATCCAAGTGTGCTCCTTGCTATATTGTGTTTGGCTTCTGTGGAGTGCTTTCCTGGCTATTAGTGCTCACCAGAACACTCTTCTTCATACCAGAATGATGCTGTGTGGAACTGGACACTTCTAAGGTGCCTTAGAATCCATTTTTTAGGAATTGCCACTTCCCTCTTCTCTCTCCCACAATTACAGGTTCACCAAATTGAAAATTCTCAGAAATTCAGAAATTCAGAAATTATAAAAATTAAAAATAAATAAATTGTGTGTATTAGTGCTTCAGTTAGCTTTGATAGTTTCTTTTGGCATGTAAGAGTTGGCTAGAAAATTAATAGGGGTTTCACACTCTTTCAAAAGACTTGTTATTCTGTAGCCATTAGACTCTAGATTTTCCTAAAAAAATATGAGTCTGGACTTAAAGGAATCTCATTTTTCATTATATTACATAATCCTCTTAAGTTTGAGGCAATAGTTGGAAAAAAGGAAGAAAAGTTTTTATGACTCCATGTATTTTCCTTTCTCTCCATCTCTTCTTCCACTGGCAAATGTTTAGATTGAATTCCAGAAAAAAAATGCTCTGTAAATTGATATGCATATTTTTATAGAAGGGTATAATTTGACAACAATTTTTAATAAAAAGTATAAAAACCCAGAGTTCATGAGTACATTTGATTACTGATTTTTTGACTGAGACTACAAGAAGAAAGAAAGAATCAAGAATCATGCTGAGGTAATGGTATGCTTGAGGTGAACTGATGGTTCTACTTGAAGAATACTCTTTAATATATTTACTTCACGTTAATAAATACCTGCACAATGAAAGTATGATATCTCAGGTGCTTCAAAAAGAACCTCATAGGGGAATGCCGGGAAGGGAGAGGACATGACATGGGATCACAGGATCACAGAATGGTTTGAGTTGGAAAGGACCTCAAAGATCACCTAGTTCTAACCCCCTTGTAAGCAGTCCATCTCCAGCTTTCCTGTAGGCCCTCTTTAGATACTGGAAGGCTGCAATAAGTTCTTCCCGGAGCCTTCTCTTCACCAGGCTGAACAACTCGAAGGTGGGGGAATAGGATGACCAGAGGGGAGATAGAGGCAAGAACCACAGGGTTTTTACTTAATTTTTTCCCCATCTTTCTTTCTTTTTCTACAATGACTTTATACTCTTTAACAGCCAGGTCATTGCTTTTTTTCCCTGTAAAAAATCCTTTTTGTTATCTTTCTCTCAGTAAAAGAGGAAGGCTGCCTGTGTTAAAGCATCTGGCTCTGTGGAAAGTACTTCCCCTCTGCCTGATGAGTATTTTATTTCCATTTAAATTTTCACTGATATGGCAGTCTCTTAAATACCTGAGGAAATTAAAAGCCCACATCTTTACATAGAAAGGACTCTGTGACTGCTCACAAGCGATTTGACTTGAGGAATGATTTTTTTTAAAAATACTGCTTCCAGGCAGAACGTGAAGTGTACCTTTTTTCTGGAATCTAAAAGTGTAGATAAGCCCTTTAAAGATGACATGTGAGATTCTGATCACATATGAAGTGGATGATGTCTTAAATGGAGTAATTAGTTATCAGAGGAATTACCCTGTAATTCTGAAAAATACTCAGCTTCCTTTGTTTCCTTTATATGGAAAAGGGCCTTTGAAATCAAGACTTTTGGTAGTATGGTGCAAGTGTCACCCCACCTGTGACTGTGAGGTTCTTCCTTCTTTCACCACTAACCTTATGCTGACTGGTGTAGTCTTCTTTTTTTTAAATCAAACAGAAATTCTTAATTACATGTAAAGGTGAATTTCTGTTTTCTCTTAACAAGAGAAACATAGTGATGCAAAATCAACCTAATGAGTCATAACATTGATTAATATTTTAGAGAACATATGTTAGAGAATATGTGACCTCAAGGAATGAATTAAGGTGCTCCATTACATATATTCTAGTAACAACAATATACTATGGATTATGTAAATAAAACAAATTTTAAAATAAACAAAACCCTTTATTATACCAGTAAACAAAGCAAACATTACTTCCCTTCCTCCTTTTTTTCTTATATTTTTCTTATGATTGTGCATATCAACCGTGACCTTAATTTAAGTCATATGCTGCCATCTGAGAGAGGTAATCCTGGAATAGCTGAGGGACCTTACTCAAAACTTTCACCTTTCTACCAGAAAGCCTGACAGTACTACTTTTTCATCACAGACAAGAAGAGATTTCAAATCAGCTTATGTTGGGAGTTTAAAAGTCTTCTAATATGCACAGTTTAGGGTAGTAGAGTTTCTTTCATGTGGTTTCTCAGGTGGCTTTGCATTTTTATATTTCAGAATGTCAAAGCAACTAAGCTATGCTCACACTGCATGCTCCAGCTGTCAAACTAATGTCAGCTCGTAATTATGGGATTTTTCAGTTAATGCCTTGTGAATGGATTTTCAAACCAGAACAGAGGTAACAGGGTGCTGAAGTTCAGCAGGTCATTTTCATGATGGTCAGAAATGGTCACTGTTGAAATATAATCTAAATATAAAGTCTTTTTTTTTTTCTGTCATCAAACATTGTGTGTGCTGTGTACTCTAGAGCATAATGCTTAATTTAACCAAATAATGTTATTTGCATAATTTATTCTGTTTTGCATAACTTCCTGTATGATTTATGCTCACGATTTCTGTGTATATATGTAAGACAATATTATGGTGTTGAAGCAGTTTAGAATGATTTTACCAGTGTATTGTTAAATGCTTCCTGTACCAATCTTATACAGTTTTATCTACAGACAAAAAAGTTTTTCTACATCACATATTCATAAGAAGCACGCTTTGTACCTCCATTCAGCCTGCCAATATGAGCAGGATAAACCTCTTGATAAAATAATACATAAGTGAAATCAGTCTTTGGATATGCCTGCTTCTCTTTTCTGACTTAAAGACAGAGGTTTTGAGATCTCTGGGAAGGGCTTAAAATTAAGTACTATGAGCTGGGCCTGTACCATCAGATTTACAGTCATAATTTTACTGATGAAAGCGAGGTGAATTTTGGATATCTCATTACCCAGCAACTTCTCAGACTTGTGGGTGCTCCTTTGTCATGTAAGCTGGTATGAACCTCACCTCCTGGAACTGCATCTTCTTAGGAAGGCCCTTCCTGAAATCAAAGGTGAATTGGGTGCTGTACATTTACAGTCTCCTAAATTGGCTTGGGAAGGTGTGGGATATCATCCTAATGTCAAGAAAACCACTTCTTTGAAATGCACATTTATGTGTATCCAAGTTCCGGTGGTTCCTGAACCAATAGCGCTGTTAAGCTTTCATTCTCATGTCACAAGACAGAATGCACAGAAGGCTTCTTGCTCATTTTACAAAGCCAGAGGTGCAGGCAGCAACAATCTCTCCAAATGACCTGACCAGATGCACAAACTTGGCAGAGCTAGGAGGACTCTGACCCGGTCAGTCATGCATGTTACGCTTGGGATGCTCCTTCCTCATCTACGGTGTGTCTGCACAGAAAAGGACTATGCACTATGGTAACGATGATCATCTGTGCCAAAGACAGTTGCACAGCTGGTCCTGCAGATCTGCTGCCCTGCTACATCTGCCTCTGTGGTGTCACAGAACAGTAGCAAGGTCTGTGTCTGGGGCTGCATGCTCTGAGGAACCCAGCAAGAAGTTACATTTTCCTACAGCAGCAATGAGCAACAGCAGTGCCACTGCCGTGTGGCCAGTGGTCTCCTGCTATGGAAGGTCTCACAAGCTAGTCCAGAAAAAAAATGAGGCACCTGTGCATATTGTCAGCACAAATACAGATGACAACTTCTGATAATATACAAGAAATCTGTGTTTGTTGAGTGTTTAGAATAACAGTCCCAAAGTACCTTTCTTTCTAATAAATATTTTTAAAAGTCTGAAACTTTGAAAAGCTATGAAATATATCTTCAATGCAGACAGACCTTATTAAGAATGTATCCTATGAAATGCCAAATGAAAAGGGAAGGATTTTGTTTGTTTAGCCAGAAAAATAGTTACCTCCCCCAGTCATCCCAACCTCAACAACTTTAGTACTGAGGATATTTTTTTCCTTGAAGTGTTGCCTTATTCGTGTGTCTGGATTTTGCCTGTCAGGTTGCAATGTGAGGAACTATGAACTACCTGACAAGTCCACATGATGTACTTAAAGTTCAGTACAGGGCTGTTCGGTTCTTTTTTCATACTTGAGAATACAAGGTAGGACTGCAGAGGAAAGGACCAGTGTCCTTTGAATTCTCTTGGCAGCGGGAGGCTGACATCTGTGACAGTCTCAAAAGCCCCCTACTAATAACCTCAAGACCCTAACTGCCATTTAGCAACATTTTGTGGCCTTTGCCCCTTCACATTCATTTCATCTTTATTTTTATGATAAAAAAAATGAATGTCCTTCATTCTACGACTTACATCAGGGTTATACATAAGAAATAATCAAGCAACACACCTAAACTCCAGTCTTCAAACTCCAAATTCTTTTAAGATAGGAAGATTTTAATTTATTTTTTTTTAATAAAGGATTCAGAATTGTATGAAAATTTGTTTTATAATTCTATTAACTTGGTGAGTTGCAATAATACTCTAATAAAGAATATGTTCTACAGTATTCTGGACTTTTCTCTAAACTGTTGACAAGACAATTATACATTTCTGCTTATCAATACGCAGAAAGCAAGGACCTGTACCTTTAACAGGAAATTCTACTCATACAGAATTGTGCCAAATGGTTGTCCTACTCCTTAATGTGCAAAGGGCAGGCAATCAGTGAGGCTGAACACAATAAAATGACTAAGCAGAAATGATGTCAAAATATTGTATAGCTAGCAACAACCTTTCATTTCATGGGGTGTTCATATATTTTATGCTCTCAAGACAGTTATCTGAGTTAGGAGTTGAAGAAGAAACATACAGAGTATAAAATCCAAGAATAGCAATGCAAAACAAGAAAGCAAAGCAAGAAGAAAAGTAACACAAAAAATCCAAAAAGCTCTTTTCCAGCTTGATATGAAAGGCTAAATATAAATAGGTTGAAACTTTTAGTCTTACTCTTAGTGGAGATACTATGTATAAAACAATGCTTTAGATACATTTCTTTGATAGTAACATCCAAGGCATAATGGCTTCACCTTGCTAAATCATTCTGAAGGTTTCAGTTAAGGTCAAGACTCCCTGGGAATGGCTTTCAGATTCTGCACCATTTCATCGCAAAAAATGAACAATTATTTAGCAAAACTGGTGGAATTTTTTAAAAACTCATTTATATTTCAGAATAATAACTGCTGTCTAGATGACTAACTTTTTAGTGAGGTGAAATACTTCAGGCTTTCTGTAGACTGAGGAAAATTAGATAGATCTGGATTTATTCAGATTTTATCTGGATCCAGATTTTATCTGGATTTTTTCTTTTCCCTTTTTCTTTCAACACCCATTCAACACCCATTCATGTTTGTTTGGGTTTTTTTTAATCCTTCTGTTCTCCTCCTTTCTTGAAAGCTTGGATTCTCATGTAATGCTACTTGTGATAAATGATGGATCTGAAGCAGGTTTTTTGCTCATACATGTAATTGAAGGGTACCTTATTTTTTTCTTTATATATTATCAAGGAAATATAAATAAATTGAAGGAAAAGCTGTTTTTTGTTTTTTGGGTTTTTTTCCCCAGTTATTTACTAACTTATCATTAGCAGCCATAATACCCATGTTGCTATAGCAGAACAGCAGCATTTACCAAAAGCCTTCAAACCGAAGTTCCCCCGTCTTTATAAGAAGGGATTTCTTAAACTAGTGCTTGGGAAAAGTGTAAACCTGATGTGTCTTGCCACAGAGTATTGCTTCTTGCTTTTAATGACTATTTCAAATATGAACTGTTTGTGTTGTAGATGTACTCTGATTTCTAGCTTATTTAAAAATTTATCTTGTTGTGGTCTTTGATGAAGATTAAGCTGGTTTTGTTCTTTCATATTTTAGATAACACATGACTGCCTCTTTTCAGTTTTTTCCTTCCGTGTTCTGATTTCACATAATAGAGAGTTCTTTTTAACATAAGAAATTACATTCTAATTGTAAATACTGTCTTTAGTCACAGTTTTCCATACCAGGAGGTGTAATTACTAGAGCAGAAAAACAATTGCTTGGGTATATGTTATTTTTTTCAAAATCTCTAATTCACAATGCATTCTGAAGTCCTTTGCAAAATTTTTTGAAAAGCAAAGGAAGCATAATTTATAAAAATACTATGTTGCTTGTTTTCCTTCTTCGACACCTCTACAAAATATGGAAAATTTATTTCCTGATTCTTAATAATAATGTATTTTGTCTCAGTCAGGCAGTGGTTACATTGTTGAGAGTAAAGCTAGTGCCTTCTCAGTCCTTAGTGCTGTGTCAATTGTTCAGAGGTCAGAAGCTTAGAGATACAAACATGTGTGCCAACTCTGATCAGCACCATGAAAATTTTGCTTTTTACAATCATTTGAATCAGGGGTGTTATTTCCCCTTTTGTTCATATTCTGTTGTTAAAGTATTATCACAGAATCACAGAATCATAGAATAACCTGAGTTGGAAGGGACCCATAAAGATCATCAGGTCCAACTCCTGGCTCCACTCAGGACCAGCCAAGTCAGAGCATGTGGCAGAATGCATTGCCCAGATGCTTCTTGA
>VZTU01024001.1:0-14154 GCA_013400835.1 Zapornia atra
CATTGATAAAGATATTAAAGACAGACTCCTGGGGCACACCGCTTGTCACTGGCCTCCACCTGGACATAGAGACATTGACTACTACCCTTTGTCTACGTTCTTTCAACCAGGTTCTTATCCATTGGATGGTCCACCCATCAAATCCACATCTCTTCAATTTAGAGATAAGGATGTGATGGGGGACCATGTCAAAAACCTTGCACAAGTCCAGGTGGATGACATCGGTTGCCTTCCCCTTACCTACCAGTGCTCTCACTCCATCATAGAAGGTCACTAGATTGGGAAGGCATGACCTTCCCTTGGTGAAGGCTTGCTGGTTGTCCTGGATCACTTGGTCATCCCTCATGTGCTCTAACATGTCATCCAGGAGGATCTGTTCCATGATCTTCCCAGGCACAGTGGTGAGGCTCACTGGCCTCAAGAAATTGCTTATGCTTTGAAGATTTTCACACCTGATAAAATAATAAATGTGGCTTTCAAAATGTTTATGCTTCTATGTAACTTACTTGTTGATCCAATTTTTGTTAAAATTTGCTAGGCAGAATGCTATTCATCAATAGAATGAAATTGCTTTGAGATATGTCTTAGGGAATTTACTCTAATGTATATTCCCTGGCAAAAATAAAATAAAATAATAAACCCCACATTTGAGTGGATTCAATGAGAGTCATAACTAGAATTTTGTAGACTTGGTTGAGAGTTGATAGTTTGTAAACTGGTGACATACATCAATAAGATAAGAGAGTATTGTGTTAGAAATCCCAAGACCTGATCTGTTTATAAGTTTTACATGATAAAATAATGAGACATTGTCTATTAATGCTCACTAAAACAGAAAATTAAGATAACAACTCTCACATCTGAATGACCCCTAGGCAAGGGAAACATTCTGGTTTTCTTTTTCCTTTGAATTTGGAATTTCATTTTCTTTGGACTGCAATTTACTAATTTTATCTTTTTATGAGTTGCTTGGAAAAATCAGCAGTACACAAGGAACTTAACCTTGCTTTTGGAGGTTGGAAAATGTGGGTCTGCAAGCCCTGAAACATAAGGAAGAATACCCTCACACTGATGTGTTGTTGGACAAAGAGGTGATTGCCATCAAAGTCAGCTGAATGAGACCACTGAAATCTACACCTAGTGTTTAAAAAGAAGCATGGCCAGCAGGTTGTGGGAGGTGATTCTTCCCCTCCACTCTGCTCTGGTGAGACCCCACTTGGAGTACTGTGTCCAGCCCTACGGTCCACAGAATAAGAAATATCTCACAGGTGGAAAATGTTGCTATCTCATTTATGCGTATCATCAATATTTTTTTAGTGAATAAATATTCTTTTCTTTGAATCGATTATGTGTGTAGATTTTCAGGTTTGTTTACATATATTGTTTGGCTAGCTAATATTTTAAATCACTGCATATGTAATACATAGAATCACCTGGTAATTCATATTTATACTCCTAGAAACTGGAGCATAATTATTACAGATTTCATCACTGGAAAAATCTTTACACAGATGACAAAAGGTAACAATTCTATATAAAGCAGAAACTTGTTGAAATATGAACAATATGGTTGGTGTAAAATTTTACATTTACATGTAATATATTTGGTGGAGATTTACAGGGGAAGGATACTTTTAAAACATTTTAGCTTTTTCTTAATACAAGTATTTTTGTGTTTCTCTACACACTCTTAAAGGTTTGTGTAAGTACAGTGAAATTAAGTACTAAACAAAGTATGCCTTGTTATCTTCACATTTCAAAATAACAAAAAAGATCCCTATAAGGTTTTGAAAAGTGCTACCATTCTGTGTAGGCAGGTTCATTTACTTACAAATAATGCTTGCCTTTATAGCATTTGTCTAGATGTCACAGTTATTGACACTGAGTTCAAGAAAAAGCAAGAATAATGTCAAAGATATTACCAGCTCTACATAAATGCATCTTTTTGTTTTTAAAATGGCCAAACATTTTTTTCAACAAATTACAAGTCTTGTATTGAATCTTAAAATACCTAAATATTTGAAGGTTCATTTGCTCAATGAAACTTAAATTAATAAAATTTCTAGAGTTCATAACATGTGAACAGTTCAAAGACATTGTGTTTTGATAAAAGTCTTATAGTGTTTCATTTTTTTCTATTTCCTTTTAAAACTAAACAAGACAAACTTTCTAGTACATATATGCACCTACACACACACAAAATTATATGGATAAATTAGACTGAAATAGTGGTAGGGAATTGAAATGCATGACTTTAGTCACTTTCTGTTAAAACTATTAAAGTGTGGTGTGTAATACAGTTTGATCACTAAGACAGTGACCTACTATTTAATGGACTGCTAAACAGAAGAAGGAATCTAGACTAGCTTCAGCTGACTGGCCAGTAATTGACTGATATCTAGGCAAGTAACAAGGTCAGATTACCTTCAAAATACATGGAGGCAAAAAGAAAGCAAAAAAAAAAAAAAAAGAGAAAGAGGAAGGAATTAAATTATTAAAGGAAGGAAAAATAAAATGTGCAACGTAAGGCTGACACATACACAAAGTAGCTGGTATGGTACAATATGTCAACTTGATGCTTATCTCAGAAAAATGTTTAATAAATTATTAAGATTCCTTAATTAATGTTTGCTTAAATTATTTCCGTGATTCTTTTTCTCTGCTTATTGCTAGGACTTGGGGTATGCAAACTGTTGGCCACAAATCCAATCAGAGATTTGAGAACAGCTAGCTTGGCAAATGGAGCAAGAAATCAGAACTTTGTAGCATAAAAACTCTGGTTTAAAGCAGAATAGTGTAATGACATAAGGAAAAGTAAATATATTAAATAATAATAAAACATATCATCATATAATATCTATTACATAAACCAAAAGACAGTTGCATCATGTCTGAAGTAAATGTAGCACCATTACTCATCACACCCAATACTTTTCACAAATGGGCTACATGATTTATGGAAACCATCAAGCAATGTATAAATCAGTAACATAGTTATAATTCATATTCATAACTTATAAATCAGTAAAATTACTTCTAGAAATACATTATTTATAAAGCTATCATATGATTTAGTGGACGTGTCAGTCCATTATTAAAAAAAAATTCTTAGATGTAATGATATCTGTTCTTAAGACAAGCTTTTAAAGTACTTTTTGAAATAGCCACAAATATATCAAACATCTGTATTAATATCTTCTCCCATCCTGGATTGTAGAAACCCTGTGAAAAACTCTCACCCACAGAAAGAAATCAAGTTACTTTGAGAAAAATCTAGTCTGATAATATGGATGGTGAGGTTCACATTAAGTCAAAAGTATTCCTCTCTGAAATTTGGAATTAGACAAAATGTGTTATAGTCAAGAGCAGGCTGCCATCCAGAGAGACCCAAACAGGCTAGAAGAAAGCACAACATGAACTTAATGAAACTGGGAAAGAAAAACTTCAAAGTGCTTCACTAGAGCAGACTACCCCCTGCAATGGTACATACTGGGGACTGGCTGACTAGGCAATGACTCTGACAGAAAGTACTTGACAGTCCTAGTGGACAGGAATGAGTCAGTCATTACCCACCTTATTTTGTAGTGATGAAGGCAAGCAACACACTGAGCTCCTACCTGCAGGAGTGCAGCCAGTAGATTGAGGGAAGTGATTGTTTCCCTTTACTTGATTCTTCCTGTATCTGGAATACTGTGCCCAGTTTTGGGTCCTCTGGGAGCAATGTTGATGAACTTGAGTTCAATGGAGATGAACAATCAACCAAGATGGTCAGGAATTGGAGCACTTGTGGTGTGAGAAAAAGCTACCTAAGTGTCACTTTCACAGGCTGGAGGAGAGACTTTTTTTGTGGCAGGTCATGGGGGAAGCTAACATCCACCTGTTAGTGCCTATAAGGTAATTATCAGAAAGACCAGGGTAGAATTTGTACTGAGGTTCACAGCAAGAAAATAAGATATAACAAAAGCAAATTGAAACAAAGTTCTTACTACATAAAAGGGGAAATAAAACTGCTTTGAGAATAGATAGGTATTTCTACAAGTTTGGGTTTAGGATGTGTTTTCAAGACCCAAACAGACAAAGTCCTGAGCATACTGGTGTGAAATCAGACACACCTCTGTTTTGAGCATGAGATTATAATAGAAAAATGCTAAGGGCTCTTAAAACCTCAACGTTGGAATGACCTATGATTCTAAAGTTTTTCTCTGCTTTTACAATTTTCAGTAGTCCTTTTTTTTTTTTTCTTCTTTTTCTATTTTACAGCGGGATTGAAATTAAAGTGTTACTCCAGGTAAGAGGATGGACCAATAGTTAGGTACAATACTGTCTTCATGCTCTTTGATGATCAACACCACTTTAGATCTTGGGATCTGTTATTCCTGGGCTGAAACAAGGCTTAGCTTTATAAATGGCAGTGATATTTTAGTAAAGCTGTTTAAACATACCAGTTTGATATTCCAAAACTGAGCAGTGAAAAATGTGAAAACTCTTTAGTCCAGACTAAAAGAATGAACATACAGTAACATGTATATTCTTCACTGCAACAATAGAGGTTTATCAGCTTTAAGTGACTAGACATTATGAAAAAGAAATTTAAAAATGAAAATGTAGACTGCACCAGGCATAGGCCAATAACAAGAATTACTTCTGCAGCTGACAGCTTTGGCTGTGATCAGGTTCAGACAAGTAGATACCAATGAATTATATTTAGTGTTTAATTCTGCAGAGATCGTCAAGGAAAGATAAAGAGTTAGGAGCTCACAGCCTAAGTGTATGTCCAAGACAGAGTTCATTAGGGACTGTAGTAATTCTGAGTCTGATTTGGGTCCATCAGTCTAACTTAATTGAGGGTTGATGCAAACAAGGACCATAGAGTAATCTAAGGGTGGACTTCTGGTTTGAATGAAACTAACAAGAAGTTCTATGATCAGGATAAATAGAGATTTAGAGTTCAGTTTAGAGTATGAGCTAACAGGAATAGATGAGATTAGATATATTGCCTTTAGAAGGCTAAATTGAATACCGATTCAAACAGAAATAATCCATAAAAATGCAGTACTGGAGGGGGCAGAATTGCTCTTTATCAAGTTTCTAAGATCATATTAAGAACTGAAGCCAAGTAAATTTGACCTTTGTACCAGACAAATTGAGAGGAAATACAATAAAGACTGTAACTAATAAATATAAGGATAAATATGATATATTGTGGATTCAGATGATACAGAGTTCTTTCAAGAAAGGTTTGTTGTTTTTTTTCTGAAGGCTCTTAAAGAAACTAAGCTTTTATGGTATGAAAAGGGAACTGTAAAAAGAAGAGCTACATGGGAATTTTGGTGGTGGGTTGTTTTTATTTATTTATTTTTTATTTTTTTAAGATCAGAAAGACAGCTAAAAGAGTAAAATCTCCACAGGCACAATGGAGGCTACGTAAAGATGCTGTCCTGGATATTCTGAAGAATACATTCCACATACCAAAGAAGGACCTGAGAAAGTCCAGAAGGAATATGACATGGGTAGGGGAGGTTATTAGAAGCAAGAAAACCTTCAGAAAACCTTTCTATCCTAATGAGAAAAATGGAAAAAATCATAAACTTTAGTTGGAAACATAAGATGAACAATAAAAAATCATGGGATGCATTCAGGTGATACACCAGTCATTCATGCTAACATATGGCTCTCTACAGCCAAGGTATACGGTTAAAATCTGCCCAGATTCTGCTTGAAATGACTTTTGCTTCATTACAGTATCTTCAGAAGTCACTTACTACAACTAGTAAAGGCAAAAAATTGCTTGTTGTGCAATATGCTGAACTATTAAATACAGTGTATAATCTCTCTTTTAATATCTCCCATGCAGTGGGAAGTACAGTGTCTTGTAACTCAGGTTTTTTTGTTTGTTTCTTTTGTTTGGTTTTTTAAGAGTGTAGGAACGCTGGAAGGTACTACAAACTTACAGGTTATAAGTTTGTGCTGGAAGAACTAGCAGAAACTATTTTTAAAAATAGCATAAAATTGAAATCTTACGTATTTGTGAAGAAACCACACAATGTTAACAAATACAAAAACAATGCTTCACAATTAACTGGAAAGAAGTTATATGTACTGAGGAAAGACATAAACATGCAATTCCAGGTATTTTTTCAGAAAATATTGTCTCCATGATTAGAAGAGACCAAAATGGAAAACAGAATTCTGAGAATGATTATGGAAACAATAAAGAAAAAAGAACAGCACTATGAAATTATATTCCTGTATTTTGAATATGGTATGCAATTATAATTATACCATCAGAAGACCATATTTTAAGATTTAGACTAAGGAAGTAGGATGATCAGATGTGTGCAAAATCATCTTTGCATGAAAAGAACTTTTCAGCCCAGAAAAGATATAATTGAATGGTGGCATGAAAAAGACAATCTAAAGAAATAAATTACCAAAAAAAGGTAAAAGGAAGAATTTCTCACAATGCACATAATGAAATGATGGAACAACATATTTAGAACAAAAAAACATTTTGTTTTATATTATGTTAACTGTACTTAATGTTTGTTCTCAAAGTATGAATAGGCACTCCCATGATGGTGTAGCAACAACTTTCAGAAGAGAAAGTTCATAATCTGTTTTTTGTCAGAATGTAGGAAGGATGTTCCACCATTAGCAAGACCTGGACAGGGTAGAGAATTGGGCCGAGAGGCATCAAATGAGATCCAAAAAGGGCATGTGTAAGGTCCTGCACCTAGGGACAAATAACCCCAAGCAACAGTACAGGTGAGGGGTTGACCACCTGGGAAGCAGCACTGTGGAGAAGGACCTGGGAGGCCTGGTGGACAAGTTGAGCATGAGTCATCAATGTGCCCTCATGGCCAAGGTGGCCAACGGTGTCCTGCGGTGCATGAAGAAGAGCATGGCCAGCAGGTCAATGGAGGTTCTTCTCCTCCTCTATTCTGCCCTGGTGAGGCCACATATGGAGGGCTGTGCCCAGTTCTGGGCTCCCCAGTCCAAGAAAAACAGGGAACTACTGGCCAGAGTCCAATGGAGTGCTACTGTAGACTGGAGCATATCTTTTGTGAGAAGTCTGAGAAAGCTGGGTCTGTTCAGACTGGAGGATGGCAGCCTGAGAGGGGATTTCATCAGTGCTTATAAATATCTAAAGGATGAGTTTCAAGACGATGGGGCCTAATTCTTTTCAGTGATGCCCAGCAAGAGGACAAGGGGCAATGGGCATAAACTGGAAGACAGCAAGTTCCATCTCAATATGAGGATAAATTTCTTCACTGTGAGGGTGGCAGAGCACTGGTCCAGGTTGCCCAGAGGGGCTGTGGAGTCTCCTTCTCTGGAGATATTTAAAACCCATCTGGATGCAACGCTGTGTAACCTTTTCCAGGTGATCCTGCTCTCTAGGGGTCCCTTCACTGTTCCATCATTCTGTGAAGGTATATCAGAAGAAGGATCCCTCTTAATGATCTGTTAACAACCATGATTGGTGATGAGATTTTAGACTAGACAAAGGTTTTGGTTAGACAGACATTATCTCTTTAGCATAGATCTGTAGTCCAAAATTCATATCACTTTCACGGGAAAAAAAGTTAAGCAAAGGTCCATAGAACACAAGCACAGAATTTCATATAAGCTAAATTTAACCATTTAAAAACTATAGCATATTTTAACCTAGGCATCTAGATTCTTTCTGAAACAATTTTGGAGAGAAAATATACCTCCAGGTCAGAGGAAGCTATGTCATTTTACTTAAAATGGGTATGTACCTTGGAAAGGGATTAATAAAATGGTTTACATTTCTTTTAATTTCTTTTAATGTTTTACTCTGAATATTTTTAATATCTAAAATATTTTTAGCATCACATGCTATTTTTGTTTTATATCTTTTAATAGGGATCCTGAGGAAGAAAGTTCAATTGCTGATGCTATCCCAACAATACCAGCTTGCAATCCATAAGCTTTCCAGGATTTTATGTAGGAACGAAAGATTTTTATACTCAAAGTCTAGTCAGCAAAAGCATACAAGACTTGCCCAAGCTTGGGATTTGACTAGCAACAGAAACAGTGTTCTTCAAACAATAGTTTTCTCTTCTTCTGAAAAGTTGCTTTTACCATAAAGAAACTAAGCTACTTCTGAATGTTTCACAGTAATGCATAGTGACAACTATCTGGCTACAGAATGAAAGTTTTCAGCAGCTGAAGATATTTCTTCTGTGCTTCAGAAAGTGGTTTTGCATTTTCATTAGACAGTGATTGAATGAAAAATAAACCCTTTTCTTAGTCTGAAACTATGAACATTATAACATTATATTTCCACTATCGTCAATACCCATACACATTATATATCCAATTCTACCTACCTTCTTCAGCTTTTTTTTTTTTTTTTTACTCTGATGCTGAACGAACTTAAAGGAAATTTGGTTTAGGTCCTTCAAATATGAATTTTTAAATTTCTATTCTCCATACTTTATCTTAGTTTAAGATTAATAATTAATTGAGAAATATTACTGATATTTTTACAGATAAATTGTCAGAGAGGAGTGTCATTACTTGTGTAAAGATCCTCATGCAGCTGCATTTCTCACACACCTAAGGGTAATGTTTTAAATAATCATTCATTCTTTTTTGTTAAGCTTCTAAAAGCTTCAGTCCATCAAAACACGTGGATGAGTGTCCTTTTTCGATCATGCAGTCATCTGAAATATTAGTCTTTTAAAGGCCTTTTTGATGAAGGTAAGGCTATGTTTGTTTAAAGGCATTTGGGGCTGGGTTTTAGTATGACTCCAATATATAGTGGGTCAACTATCTTATTCGGTAGAAATAACTATTTTAAAATTAAACCCTAACACTTTAATGTAATTATACTCCTGATATTCCTGATATTTTAAACTGTAATTCCTCATAGATGGATTGCTGTAATCAAAAGTTGTACTCGCTTCTGAGTCTGTTTTTTCTAAAGTGTATAACTGTTACATAACTGGTTTATGTTCCTGAAAGATCTCTCAGGGTAAAAACATTTTAAAAGAAATTTCTTTCTTTTGTTCTTATTCACTGAATGCCTTTCATAGTAGTTCTAATTAATGATACTTGTTTGCCACAGAAATCGGTATGCTTGGATTTATTTGGAATACTTTTTAACATTCTTTTAAAGTGCATTTTCTAAAAGTGTAAATAATGACCTTCCTTATGTTACTTTACAAAAAATAGAATTGTTGGATAGCTTTTTTATGCTGTTGATCCTACAAGCATATGGAGAAATTACACAGTAAAAGCTTTATATTACAAGACCTCATCAAAATAATGAAATAGTTCAGTAGGCATTCAACCAGCATTGCAGTCCAACAGCTACACCTTTAGTGTGCTGATTCAACTTCTACAGTGAAGGATGGAAGCAGAAGATGATGACTTATATATTAAAATCAGAGCCTGCAACATTAAGTGGAGAATAGGCAAGATAAAAATTTTATTTACAGTTTACAAAATGCATACAATTTCAAAACAAACATATTAAAAAAAACATAATTAAAAAACAATTAAGCATTTCATCAGCATTTCAGGTTAATCAGGTTAACCAAGATGACTTATGAAATAGGAACTGATTTCAAATTTTCTATTTAATACACAGTCGTAGTGGATTGACCCCAGCTGGATGTCTCTGCAGTCTTACCAACTTCTCCAATGTGAGTTCTTCTTACAGGCTGAGGTTCTTCGTGAACTGCTCTCGCTTGGTTCCTTCCATGTGGTTCAGTCCTTCAGGAGCAGACTCTTTCGGTGTGGGGAATCCATGAGATCCCAAGTCCTGCCAGCAAACCTGTTCTGGTATGGGCTCCTCTATCCATGGGGCCACAGGTCCTGCTAAGATCATGCTCCAGCCCAGGTTTCTCATCAGGTCACAGCCTCCTTCAAGTGCCTCCACCTGCTCCAATGTGGGGTCCTCCATGAACTACAGGTGAAATCTCTGCTCCCCATCATCCTCCATAGACTGCAGGGGTCAGCCTACCTCATGGTCTTCATCACAGGTTGCAGGAGAATCTCTGCTCTGGTTGCTGGAGCACTCTTCCCTTCCTTCTTCACTGACCTTGGTGTCTGAAAAGTTTCTTACATCTTCTCTCTCCTGGCTGCAAAAGCCACCATTAGGTGTTTTTGTCCCTTTCCTAAATATGTTATTACAGAGGTCTTGGGCAGTAGTGGGTCCATTGTAGAGCTGGCTGGCATTAGCTGTATTTGAACCAGGGGAACCTTCTATTAGCTCCTTACAGAAGCCACCCCTGTAACTCCCTGTTCCTCCCCTCGGCTATTAAAACAGCCCAGATGGGAAAACATGGAAGAGTAGTAAATAAGGGAGAACGTGCTGGGGCAGAAAAAAGAAATTCACAGGCCCTTTTACTGTAGATATTTGTTGGGCTTTTACATGGTTTGATATTTTGTAGTATATTAAGATTTCCTTTTCTATACTACCAAAAAAGTTTATTTGATTGTGTAAAGACTTTATCTTTTCATTGTTATACAATTTAAACTGTGATTGTGTATCTACCTCTATATTATCTTTGACAGGTCTTGGAGAACAGGAGAGGTGCCTGAAGACTGGAGGATAGCCAATGTCACTCCCATCTTCAAAGGCAAGAAGGAGGATCTAAATAACTACAGGCCAGTCAGTCTCACCTCTGTCCCTGGAAAGGTGATGGAACAGCTTGTTCTGGATGCCATATCCAAGCAATTGGAAGAGAAGAAGTTTATGAGGAGTAATCAGCATGGATTCACCAAGGGGAGATCATGCTCAACGAACCTTGTAGCCTTCCATGAGGTCACCATTGGGTGGGTAGACGGAGGGAGAGCAGTGGATGTCATCTACCTTGACTTTAGCAAGGCTTTTGATACTGTCTTCCATGACATCCTGATAGCAAAGCTGAGAGAGCATGGGAAAGATGAGTGAATGGTGAGGTGGGTTGAGAACTGGCTGTCAGGTCAAGTTCTGAGGGTGGTGATCAGTGGTGCAGAGTCCAGCTGGAGACCTGTGACTAGTGGTGTTTCCCAGAGCTTGGTGTTGGGTCCAGTCGTCTTTAACACTTCATCAATGACCTCTATGAGGGAATAGCATCCACCCTCAGCAAGTATGCCGATGATACAAAGCTGGGAAGAGTGGCTGACACGCAGGAACACTGAGCTGCCATTCAGCAAGATCTGGATAGGCTGTAGAGCTGGGCAGTAAGAAACCTGGTTCAATAAAAGCAAGTGTAGAGTCTTGCACCTAGGAAGGAATAACTGCCTGTATTAGTACAGGCTAGGGGATGACCTGTTGGAGAGGACCTCTGCACAGAAGGACCTGAGGGTCCTGGTGGATGACAGGTTGGCCATGAGCCAGCAGTGTGCCCTGGTGGCCAAGAGGGCCAATGGGATCCTGTGGTGCATCAGGAGGAGTGTGACCAGCAGGCCGAAGGAGGTGATCCTTCCCCTCTACTCTGCCTTGACCAGGCTCCACCTGGAGTATTGTGTCCAGTTCTGGGCTCCCTGGTATAAAAAATCAGGGATCTGGAGAGAGTCCAGCAGAGGACTACAAAGATGACTAAAGGACTGGAACATCTCCCCTATGAGGAAAGANACACAAGGGGAGATAGCCAGCCTCTTTTCTTTGGTCTGTGGAGACAGAACAAGGGGCAATGGCTTCAAGTTGGAGCATAGGAAGTTCTGCACCAATATATGGAAGAACTTTTTCACAGCGAGGGTAACAGAGCACTGTAATAGGCTTCCCAGGTGCATTGTGGAGTCTCCATCTCTGGAGATATTCAAGATCCGTCTGGACGCCTGCCTGTGCAACCTGTCCTAGGGAACCTGGTTTGGCAGGGGGTTGGACCCCGTGATCTCTTGAGGTCCCTTCCATCCCCTATAATTCTGTGATTCTGTGATCTAAGCATAGTTTCACTGAAGGAAACTATCTCAGATGACTATCAAACTATGGGACTATCAAATTGGGAGTATATACCAGAGTTTTTTTACTCAGTTATCTATGGTTTATGTCAGTTGGTTAATGTTTTAGAAATTTTGGAAGTGAGTATGTGGGACCTGTAATATCTCACTGATTCCCAGCAGGAACTATGAATAGCAATCTTATACTGTTATTTGTATACTGACTTTTTGAAGTACAGTTTTATATGGTTATGTTAATCAATGAACCAAATTCTCATGACACTTCACTACTCAAGTTTAGATCTGGCTAAGCTTATGACCTCTAGCCTAGCTGATTCTTTTGGGAACTCATTAACCTGTGTATCTAGAAACGCCTTTTATAGCAAAAGGGACTGTTTTTTCATTCTGCCATTTTTCATATTCTTCTTTTAACGTACCAGAAGTTACTAGCTAAGCAGTTACCAACAAAGACCTGTTTGATTGATATTTTCAGTCATTGGTATTTCTCTTTTCAAAGATAAACAGATGGTAATTACATAATTCTGTGGAAATTAGTGCGCTGTAGCATTCAGAGCGGGTATAAACTAGAATAGTTAATTTTTCATTATGGACTTACTGTATTTTTGCTGTCATAGTGTAGGGGACTAGAGAGCACAGGGACCAAGTAAAACATTTATCTACTGGTTAATTAGCTTCCCAATCATTACACTGGTTGAACTGAATGTGAATGGTTTCTTAAATATACTCGAATACTTAACTGTCAAGATTAAAACAACTGACAATCAGTTTCCATACTTAGACATTAAATCAAAATTTCAGGATACTACACAATACCTGAAAGATACCAGAACAAATTCAATGGTGCCTTTTTTTACCCTGTTAAAATAAGTAAGATCTGGTAGACTGAGTAAGGTTAACGGATTTGAACTTAAGTATGAAAAATATAGAAATAAAACTTTTACTTTATGATAAAAAATAGTAAAACCACAGACACTTGACATAAAATCATCTCAAATTTATTCTATTTCATAGAATAAAATGAGCTTTCATAATGAATTATGAGATAAATTCTAGTTTCTTGAAATTCAAATGGGGTTTAGTTGCCATCTGCTGAGGACAAAATTTTATTCCTAAGGCACAGTGAACACTTCTCAGTGTGCTTTTCTGCTCACAGGAGTAGATTTATAAAAAATCTTAATATTCCTATGAGAGTCCATTGAGGCAGCTCTCATGGCTGAGTGACCATCCCTTACTTTCAGTGTTACACAAAAGTGCAGATTTTTTTTTTTTTCAACTACCTAGTTCTAATGAATTTGAAAGGTAGATTGCTTTAGGTTCTACTTTGTAGGTATAATGAGAAAGGACAGAAATTCAATTAAATTCCCAACTATGCGCTCTGACATTTTTGTTGTTTTTCAGTTTTTTGTTAAAAATAATTCTTTATGGAATATTATTATAAAAATACTACTACTGCTGCTACCACTACCACTCCTATTTCTAAACAGTGAAAATAGTAAGTTTTAGTTAAAAAACCCTAAAAACTGTAAAGAAAAAGGCCTACACCAATACATACATTCTCAAAAAATATTTTCTAGCTTTTGTTCACCAGCTTTTTTTTTAGTTAACTTAAGACTCCGGACATCAACCGGGAAACTGAGTGTTAGACATGTTAAGTGTGTCTAATAACTTCTTTGGGACAAAAAATATCAGGTATAAAATGACTGCTTTTATTTCACACCTTGCTTAGGATTAGGAAAGGCAGAATTTACAACATGCTGATTTTCCTGTAGCCATAATTCAAAACATTAAAAAAGGGCTAAAAATACTCAGAATCAGCACAGGAAACTGTCTTTTAATGATGATTCAGAGTCTTACACATTCAGGGATAATATATGTGGCCAGCTGACAGTTATAGGCTGATGAACAGGAATGTGAGCATTTGGTACTCACTGTTTGGGCTGAGAACCTGAAAAGCAAGGGAAATCCTGTGTGCAACACGCACTGTTGCAGGCACTTTTGAGCCTGGGGGTGACAGCCTGCATGTGCTATCAGGGATCCCACAATAATGACTTAGCAGCATTTGTATCAGCCTGCTCTGAAAGTGCATTCAGTCTCACATAAGTCAGAACCTATTGACACTCTTTTGAAGCCGGGCTTTGGAAAAGTTTTAATGAGTTTGAATCCACTTGCTAGTATGCATTATGTCAGAGAACCGAAGATGTACAGTGATGTACGTGATGTACCGTGTCCCTCAGC
>VZTU01024003.1:0-37830 GCA_013400835.1 Zapornia atra
TCCTCTCTCTCTCTCTCTGCCCCCTCCTTTCCTCCATAGCCTGTTTTGCCACTTTCCTTTTTAGGCAACTGGAGGCTGTTATTGCAGAAATGACACAGGAAAATGCTACTCTGTTGTAACTTGTTCTGTCAGTCTCCATAGGCTGCTGTTCTCACCTTTACCTCCCTGAGTTGGGTTTCTGAAGGAAATTGTTTCATGCTATCAAGTAGAAAGCACTTAAAGGAAATGCAGCTAAAGAAAGAATGATACTTTAAGCTAAATATTAACCAGACTCAAACAATCTCAAGAGCATTTCAAGTGAGGTTAACTTGTTAGGCTGGTGGACAAGAGCGAGCTCAAGCAGTGAAGAATAGGCATGGGGATACTCTATTCAGAGGTACGTGACCATTTTCTGCATAGTAACCGAAGCTGTTGAAGATACGGACCTTCACTGGGCTTGGTTTGTTCAATTTGCAGCCTCCCTAACACAGTTCCTTTGCTTTGGAAAGGCTGCACTTTGGCTACTACAAATTGACAGAAGTACTGTTTGTAGGAGTAAAGAAAATGCGATTCTCAGGGTAATTATTGTGTCTTCACAGAGAGAGAGAGTGTGTGTGGGAGTTCAACAGTTTTTGTTGCTCTGGGTTGAGATTGGAATGATTTTGAGCACGGTGCAAACAACAAACAGCTTTGAAAGCTGCAACCAAATCATTGGCTTTTGTTGAATATAGATAATAAAGATAATGCCTAAGGAAACACACCATCCCCATCCCCTGACTGTTTTAGGAATAGGATTTTCTTTTTGTTCTTTATGGGTTTGCCCACAGACCAGGGTTTATTTAGCATAGCCCTAGACTTCAGCATAACTGCTACCTAAGCATATTCATTATTTTATAAACTTCCCATTTGTATACTTGGAACCAAATGAGGATTTTGGTCCTTTTTGACTATGAATACAATGGATTACATTGCTGTTTCTTTTTCTGGAGGGCGCATTACGTAGTAGTTCCTTTAAAAGTTTACATTTCTATGCTGAAAGCCACCCCTGAAGTTTAAAAAGACTGTTCAATGAAATACAGTATCTTTTTTCAATATTAATGGAAATTTGAATCTGTGAATTCATAAGGTAATAGGTAGGGTAACCTGCACCTTATTCTGAAAGGTTTTGTTGCCTCTATCCAGATCTACTACTCTGAGACAGCATTGTACAAGAAACTAGTGTTATCAAGCTTAATTAAAGTTGTGTTTAAAGAATGTTTATTCTTTAATATTTTCATACACATTGGTTCTATTCCTTTAAAAATTGTTGAGTATGGTACAATTTTCTGGGTAATGTACGGTTCATTTATACAGGATAGAAATCTAGATAAGGGCAACTTACAATTTATTTGCATTTTCTGAGGAGTATGGATTGGATACTAGTACATTCCTCATGATTTAGACTTTCCTGATTAGTTATTGGCATGCCTTTGGATGAATTGTAGTGCACAGGAAGAGACTATGGATTGTTTCAGAATATCTGGACTTTATACAGTGACTCCTTTTTTCTAAACAAGTGCAAAGTGTTGATGTAATTTAGGCAATCCCCTGTAGTTCTTGAAGGAGGAAGCAATTATAACCTGAAATTGCTCTCCCAGTTGCAAGACTGGCTTTACCTTAGCTTCCTCTCTGTTGGCTGAATGCTTTGTCCTTAATGCCATGCCTTCAACCTTTATTTCATGTGTGGTAGAACTTGCTGAATTGCTCATGGTTTATCACTGTCTCAAAAAAAGCTAAGCAGAGATGGAAGAAACTCTGAAAACAAGATGACAAATTCAGATGTAGCAGTTCATATGGATTTGAATAAACTACCAGGTCCTGATTTCAGTCACATGGCCCACACTTAACTACAGAAAAAAAAAAAAATCAGTTGTGTTGAGGTGTTTTCCTTCTTCCTAATTGAGTAAGTTTTACTTTTGTTATACCACTTTTCAGGTGATCTTGTACTGAGTGATCTCAGTCATAACAACCCTTATCTGTCCAGTGACTGCTTCTCACGTCTCCTGAAGCCTCAGATGCTGAACAATGAAATCCTCTTCTGAAGGGCTTATAGAAGAAGAAATATTGTAGAAAGAGGGATTTTAATCTAACTGCAGAGGTTTTGTTTTAAAACTACCTGTTTTCCTTTGAACACCTGACTTGGGTGAGCATCATTCAGTCATTGGCATATCTAATCTTCAGACTCTAATTTCCAATCCCCAGTGTCTGCCTTTTGCTTCCTTCAGCGGGCAGAGCCATGTGCTCTGGTTCACAATTAGTCCTGATGCTGTGGCATGGAAAAGGTAACACTGGTGAAAGTAGTAGTTTGGTGGTGTGATTCTGTTTCCTCTCCCTTCCATTGTACATTTTGTGCAGCTTTATGATCTCAAGTTTATCATGTGCATCATTGCTGAGGTGGTCTTCTCACACTGAAGAAAACTGACTAAAGTTTTCCAGACTTTTAGCCTCTGGGCTTTTCTGTAGACATAAAGAAAATGTGTTTTCTTGGGGTTTGGATGGATTCTACTGCATGTACGTAGCAGTGTCCTAACTCGATAATTAGCATCACTGCTGATATTCCAGACAGGTGGTAACTGTGTGTATAAAAGAAACTCTATTTATGGTCTTCTGAGCAAAGTTTGGAGAATTGTTTAAAAGAGTATTAAGCACAGCTAGTCCTAATATAGCAACCTAAAAATGTGAAAGGTGGAAGAGATGTTTGCGACAGAGGTTTCACAACAACAGAAAAGCTTGCATGCTTTCAAGCTCCTGCCTGGAACCAGTTAGTTTTTCTGTCCATTCTGCTGCTACTGGAAGCCTGTGTTGCAGCTTTGCTCTGCACATGGCTAGAAATCTCTTTCTAATTTTCATGCTTGGCCAGATATACTGCCTTTTTTACCTTGTTCCTTGAAATTAATTGTCTCTTCTCCCCTAGTTCTTACTTTTTAATTTATTTTGGAACACTTACGACCCTGTCTATTTTCTTCCTAGCCAAGCTAAGTAAATCAGTTCTTCAGGCTCTTCCTAGTCCTTGTTGTGTATGGGTTTTATACTCTTTCCATAGTCAGATCTCCTTTTTGGACCCAGGTGACAAGAACTATACCCACTGTCCTAATTAAGTGCCTTCTGGAACAGTTTGATTCTCTTTCTATAAGAAAGACTGGCTAATACAACTTTTGCTATTGGTTGCTGTTCCTGATGCCTTTCCTACACAGGCAACATTTGTAATTTGTAATTTTTCTTATCTTTATTCTTTCCGAACATATTTTTTTTCTGAAGTCCTGTTATTATTGATATAAAAATAATGAGATTGTAGTTGCTTGGATTGCTTTATTCCCTTAAATATTCTGCTTCTCTAGTCACAGAGTCATGGTTGTCAATTTGGGAGGTATGTTACAAGACTCATCTATAGGACTTTTTACCTTTCTTTGACTAACAGATGTAATTTCTAGAATACAAAGTGGCAGAGTGAGCCTCAAAAAATCCCATAAAACCAGGAAAAAACCTTTTATGTTATTTTTAACGTGAATGGAACATCAATGCATGAATGAATCAATTCCACAAAAAACACAAAACACTGCAGTGGAATAGTAATTTTTTAAAAAATACTTTAAGCATGTGAATTAACCATGTATTAGCTGTTGGAATAGATATAAATTGCCTCCTTACATTTTCTGTGCCCTGGATGTTTTCTGAGAACAATTGGTTTTGGAAGATAAAAGAACCCATGTGAGTCTTGTGTGTCAGTCTCTGTGCATGACTTCAGTCACAAATAATGTGGTCTCTTTGGGAGTGGTAAGTGCTCTGTCATTATTCATGGCTCTAGAACTGGGTTCAACAGTAGTGTAAGATTTAGAAAATGATACCACACATCAATAACAGTATCAGTCAGAAATGTCTTGGGCTTAGTGGCCTAGCAAGTAAAGCTCTTTGAGGCAGTACAGAAAGAAAAGCAAAAGGCATCATTTGGTGAGATGAGCTGATGAAATAGCAAGAATCAAACTGGAAAGAACTAAAGTCACATTGTAAATGGCTGGAATTCGAGCAGCTGTTCAACCAAACTAAAAATCTTCTGTATCTTTAAAAAAGCAAAGCAATACTGAAGAGCAAGAATGGTAGGGAAATGAGGGGTGCAGACAGGTTTCACTTGATCTTTTCTTTCCTGGACAAGAAGATATTGTACTTGCCAATGTGACAGAGTGGGGTTCTAGAGCAAAGTGATCATTTAGATGGTGATGGTGAATAAAAATCTCTGTATCAAAGACAGAAGTAAAGAAACAAACTTACTCTTTTTGACTGGAGAACTTAAAATACTACCAGTTAGCCACACTTCCTATTTTCTGCCTATATTAGGCCATTAGAAATTCACCGTGTTCCTGTCATTCTCAGCTGCTTCTTAGTCTGAGTTCTTGCAGAGGCGAAGAATTGCAGGTTAGACCCAAAGGTGTGTAGAAGTACTGAGTAGAGAATTGAGTGGCAAGCAGTTCTCAAAAACCAGACAGGATCTGAGCTGTGGGCACACATGCATGTATTTTTTAGCTATGAAGTTTAATGTCAAGCTCTAGAAAAGAAACATGTCAGGGGATATGTGTGTGTGTGTGCGTTTCAACTCTCACCTCAAGTGTGTTTCTGTTCCGGGGACTAGGGAGTCGGAAGTGGTACATCTGGTTCAGCAGTGCTCATTCAAAGGGAAAGCCTGTTGTGAACTTAGAGAAGCATGAGCTTGTCAGTGCTTGCTGCTTAACACAGCGAATGACTCCTGTGAAATTGGAAGCCATTGTTCGAATGCACACAAATGAACCAGACGTATTTCTTATAGATGCATTGTCCAAAATTAATAGATTTTTTCCACTGTGCGAAGGCTGTGACTTCAGGTTGAGGGCTGAGAGCTGCTGAGTGCAGCTGCAGGAGTATCTCTTACCACCATCTTCTGGAAGTCACCTAGAACTACAACCTCTGTCAGAAGTGCTTGGCAGTGTCTTAAGATGTGCGAATAGTAAGTCAGAATTGGATGTCTTAGTGAAACATGTGCTGATTAATATCATCTTCTCTCTTCAGCCCATTTGCCAGGCAGCTTATAATAATGATTTCAATGAAGTTCAGCTTCTTTTGGAGCGCAACAGCAAATATCTGAACATCCAGGACAGCTTTGGCGGAGACACCCCCTTAATTTGTGCATGCAAACAGGGAAACAACAGGATAGTTCACTATCTTCTAAAAAGAAATGCCAATGTCAATCTCAGAAACAAGGTAAGTAGACTCTGACTCCTCCTTTTCAGTGACTGTTCTTTCAGATTCTTGCAGCATATGTGTGGGAACACTGTCAGTACTGCCAAACTCTGGTTTGTTTCCAACTGAGGAATAAATGTAGCCCCTAATTACAATTTAATAACCCTTTATGTATCTATTTGCCTCCTCATTTATTTTCCTAACTAATCATTGCACACAAGATAATGAATGCTGCCAACCTGAATTTCTCTCTGTCTTCATGTTCCCAGTTTAGGTAATACTGCATGCTAAACCCAGTGCCCAGTGAGTTCTGCCTGTTTACCCATGCAGCAATCTGCATTCAGCTTGCCCTCCAGCTTGTATCTGTCCCTTCTGTAGTTTTTCCTTTCTGTCTTTTTCTTCACCCTGGTTAAAGGGAAGGTCTGAAGCAAAGTCTGTCCATCTCTTATAAATATATCCCTGAGGAGACACTGACTCTATAGAAACCTGATTTATTCCCTCTGCAGACCTGCTGCAGTCACATTATTTGTCACATAAAAACATGTTGGGAAAGTGAGGAGGGAACCCTTCATCTCATCGTCACCCTATTTCACAAAACCTACCTCCCTTGCACAGTGACCGTGACCGGCTGTTTTCCCTGAGGTGATGAGGAAGTGTGTTTTTGTGGTACATTTCCTTGTAGGTTACAAATAAAACATAGCCAAAAGATACATGTCCTGGCTTCATTACTAGTTTATTCTTAAGATGTTAAGGGCAATAAATAGCCAGGGAAAAAAAAAACCCACAACATTGCCAATTCTATTGTAATACCTCATACTCCAAGGCAATGCTTAGCAAGTTCCTACACATTTGTGAGCTATCTTATACCTGGTTTCCAGTTCTCCTGTTTATTTCATAGGAGGGCAGCAAATGTTCATGAGGTCAGTGGCATATTCTGTCCTATCTGTTATTCTCAATGCAGAAGGCTCTCCATCCTACACAAAGTCACTTTGGGAAGGGTCAGTATCTTGCACTAAGATTATTCTAATTACATTGGCAGATATTTGCTAGCTGTGTCTGGCTTTCTTAAATGCTTCTCTGCTTCATCTTCACAGGCGGAATTAGGCCCCTGGGTGCAGAGCTTGACTGTGGTCCTCAGCACAGAATGGCTTATCTGCTTATTTTGGGCCTCAGTGTAACACTGTAACCTAGTTTGCCAAACTCCAGTTTGACAACCTGTAGGAGGTTTAACATGAGTGTTCTTTAACACAAAACTAAAAACTCCACACTTCAGTTGCTTTGGTAAACTCAGTATTCAAAGATTTTTTACATTCCCTTCTCACTAGGAATCTGCTGGGGTGTTGCTACTTGCCTGTGTTACTCACGTGTGCCAAAGGAGATACCACAAACTCTCTTACGCCTTTGCTCAGTAACCAGCACCTCTATAAGAAGAGCTGTGGGGATTCTTCCTGCTGATTCAACTTGCTGGGCAGTAGTTGTAGCCACATAAAATATCAACTCTGCCCTCTTTCTCTGTGCAGCCATGTCCAAGTTTGTGGGCATACACATGGAATCCTTTGGATCCCACATCCTTCTAGCATGTGCAATCCAATTTCTGTGACCCTGGATGTCTTAAGTATGCTTCTGCTTGTGTTTGTGCTTAAAAATCAGATAAATACTTATAGTAAATAACCTAAAATAAAGCTTGTGAGATATAAAATAGTCTACTATTGTTAATATTAAAAATATATATAATCAGATCACTGCTTCTGGTACTAATCAGAGCTATTTTGTGTTTAGAAAGACCGCACATGTCTGCATTATGCTGTGAGAAAACGGTTTACCTTCCTTGACTATGTGCTCATTGTAATCCTCATGCCAGTTATGCTTATTGGATATCTTCTCATGGTGAGTCTGGATAGAAGGAAAGACTATGCACTTTCCCTTTCCCCTTATCACTTTTCTCATGACAGTATTTCGGGCTAGGAACCTGTATAGAGTATCAACTGCTGTTTTTAAAGGACTGATGGAGAACAACAGAAGCAACAGGGATTTTGCTGTGAATGTAGGTAGTGAAGGAATAGAATTGTATCACTGCATCATCCTGACATCTGCAGAAGTCAGACGCTCTTCTTTTTGGAAAAAACTCCCGCAGTATTTAGCCAAAAATCAGTTAGCAGCACATTTACTGTCTTATTTTGTCTTTCTCTTCACCAAACAGATCTCAAAGACTAAACAGAATGAAAATCTGATCAACATGTTACTTAGAGCTGGAGTGGATGTTAATGCTACAGACTTTGTAAGTGAGTTTATGCAAAGGCAAATGTGGTTTGTATACATGCAACTTTACTAAAAACAGCCTTCAGAATCTTCTGGTAATATAGTCCTGCTTTCAGAGTATGATCAGGGGCTGAACTGACTGTGATGTAAATATGTAAAGAATGAGAGTCAGGAGGATGAGCCAGGCTCTTCTCAATGATGGCCAGCAATAGGACAAGGGGCAACGTGTGCAAGCTGGAGCACAGGAAGTTCCATGTGAATGTAAGGAGAAACTTTTTCACATTGAGGGTGACAGAGCCCTGGGACAGACTGCCCAGAGATGTTGTGGAGTCTCCTTCTCTGGAGACATTCAAAAACCCACCTGAATGTGTTCCTGTGTGATTTAATTTAGGTGATCCTGCTCTGGCCGGGGGCTGGACTAGAGGTCCCTTCCAACTCCTAACATTCTGTGATTCTGTGATGTAGCATGAGGATTCAGTGCTTCCTCTTGACACAATAATTTTCTAAAGTACACAGAAATAATTCTCCACCAATCAACCAGTTCTCCTTTCTGACCAATTTCCTCTTAAAAGAATCTGGGCAAGAAAGTTTGAAATATTTAGATACTTACATACTAAATACCTAATCCTAATAAAGACATTAGTGGTATAAGGATTTACATTTATTACCATTTATGAGTCCTTGGAGCAGATTTTTGGGCAAAGGTTGTGCCACAGTGCTAGACCCTGTGTCTTCTCTTGATCTTCAGAGTGTACTGATCAGCGTAGTGTAGACTTCTGTATCCACTAGCATGCTTGGGTGTGGTAAAGAGCTCTTCTTCCCTAACCTAGAAAAGGAAAAACCCCAATTTTAGCAGCACCAAATTCTAATACATAAAATGTCAGCAAAAAGTATTGCTTAAGACATGTTTTTTGAGATGATAATGGAATATTCTGAAATTAGTAAAGAACTATTGGCTTCCTGCTGAATGTATCAGACCTGTTTTAGCAGCTGCATCCTGGGGGAGGAATGATTTTTGGTTTTGTTCCTGTGACTTATGAGAATATAATTGTTCTACTGTGTAGTGTGTTGTGGTGGGATCCAGCTCTTAGGAGGAAACTGTTATGGCAATAGGTAGTCATACTTGCCTAAGGTCTCCTAAAGAAGTAACAGAACTAAAATCTATCTGCCTCTCTTTCCCTTCAGTCTGGTAGCACAGCCCTCCATTATGCTTGTGAAATGAAAAACCAGGCAATTATTCCTCTACTGCTTGAAGCTAATGCAGACACTTCTGTAAAGAACCAGGTAAGAAAGTGAAGTTGTTAACTGCTAATTTATCATGATTGTTAACCAGGATGTTGTAGGCCTTAGCTGGTGCACAGATATTGTAAAAACAGTGTGCAGCTTCCTGGCAGCAGACTAGCTTGCAGTGTGGTATAAAACAGAGCTTGCTCCATTACTTTTGTTGGCAAAAGCAACTTTGAAGTCCAAATCCTTTGCTGATGGATTTCTACTAGTCAGCACTGCCTGCATCTCTTAGGTATCTTTACTGTATCATTTCTTAACTCAAAGCTGCTTTACAGCTGTTTCTAAGATGCAGGCTGCAGTGGAGAGGTGAGAGACTTCCTAGGTGCTTTTTATGCCATTGGACACCATTTTTCTGAGAGGTGCTAAATCAAGCTGCTTCTGCCATCAGAAAAGCTCAAATGTTGTCCAAATGAATATTGACCTGGGAGTACAGAATCATAGAATATCCTGAGTTGGAAGGGACCTATAAGGATCATTGGTATCTGCATTACTGAGCTGAAGTGAGAAATGTATTGCCTGTGTTACTTACTCTTGAAATCCAGTCTTTGCTTAGTTCAGTTCTGACTTTGGACATTAGCCCCAGGAAACAACTGAATGGCTGTCACTACTGGAAGGGGGGGGGACGACACTGCCCCTAGCTTCAGTGAGAACATTATTAGACACAGGATATTCTGAAGCCTTTGATTTAGAGTATGTGATGGTGAAACTTATGCAGGACAGCACTGCATCTGAGCAGCAAATTCAGGAAAGCTCTTTGTACTCGATCCGTATCTATCATATTGCAATGTATTTCATCTGTTTCTTTCAGGATGGGGAGACTCCCATAGATATAGCAAGAAGATTGCAGTTCCACAACATTGAAACCATGCTAAGGAAAAATTCCTAGTCATAAAGGAATCTTGAACATGCAGAAAATTACCTCATCCGGCAATCCATCTTGGACAGCAGCTGGACTCCTGCAGAGAGTTGAGGGCTGTTACTTGATAAAGACCTGGTCCAAATCAACCCATTCCTTGCTGCAGACTTTGCTTCAGCCAGATGGGCTGAAGGGAGTTAATTTTATTTTACTAAGCCGTGAATGATCACAAAGTTTTCAAAATAACGCACTTCTCCCGTTTATCTCCTCCCCCAGTTTTATTACTTGACTTGTGCAGACTGTGGATTTTTAAAGCTAGCTACAGCATTTCTGGAAGCTTAAACTTTGCACATGATAGTTGGTAGCTAATGCAAAAATAAAATATCCTTTAGAGTCTGTGTTACCTGTTCTGTAGTGGATAACTGGACAATATGCCACAGGCTTATACAAAGTCTGGCACCCTTCCTCTTTGTATTTCTCTTCCTATAACATAAACAACTGGGAAAATAGATCTCTTAGCTTAGCTATTCCTCTTTCCATCCCTAAAATAAGTTTCACACACCTTTATTCTTGCTATCTTGCTACAAGAAAGGATTATCTTCTCTTTATATATATGTATATATACACACTATTTATATATATAGATATAAAAAAATAGCAAAAAAGAGATTTAATGAGTCACTGGAGACCACAAAGAAAGCAATTAGCCAGTCACTTTAGTGCACTGAAAGATAATAATAAAAATGTTTGGCACAGAAGAAAAACAGGTCTCTCAAATGCCTTTCCAATATTAGCAGGATGCTAAAAAAGAAAAGTAAAAAATCAATAAATGAAATGTAACTGATGAGAACCAGATATATCATTCCCAGTGGACTGCACAAGATATATGCTTTTCAGAGTGTTACATGCAGCAGGGGATGAATATACCAAAATAGTAGTAGTAGTAGCAATAAAGATCATAATAGCAATAATAATCCCATGAACCTTCTCTTGCATAAAGACAGAAGAAAACCTGCAGTGGAAAGCAATTTATTAATGTGTCTGGTGCTTTGTGATTTAATAATACAACAATAAAGGGGAAGCTCCTCTCAAATGCTGCTCAAATGCTGCTGTATCTTGCCTTCTTGGTCTAATGTGTCTTTACTTTTGTTGACAGTTTTGGCCTTTTTGTGTAAGCTCTCATAATTTCAGAAGATACATGCCCTAATCAGCACTGCTAATGGCTGCTGAACTGTGTGCATAGAGAAGTTATTGTGTTGCAGAACACATTTGTTCAGTTTAACTATACCATGCTGACTCCAAATGCAAAGGGTTTTGATTGGGCAATAAACTTGAGGCCCCACCCAGAAACACCCTGGGGAAAAAAAAGTACCCTGTCTGAGCCTGTAATACAAACATTCTGAGCCTGTAATACAAACATTTTGGGTGTAACCTGGGGACAATCACTTAACTACCAGATCAGCTTGTTAGTGTGAGTGGATGCAAGGCACTGCATGGATAATGAAGATCCTATCTCTTTGGGCTAATGGCTGGAAAGGGAAAGCAGCCAACTGCTTTCCCATGCTGCAGAAATTGTAAAATGGTCAAGACAGAGTTACTAAAAGTCAAAGCTGATAGCTCAGACTGCTTTCAACAACTTAATCGCTGGCGTCAAAAATAATTGATGGGGTGGAAGCTGTATTGCTTGGAGTACAGCATATCTGATGGGTCTACAATTCCTCATTCCTTAGCTGTAAACCATGGTCTTTGAAGTTGGGGGCTTTAGAGTCTGTTTGGGTGATGTATAGGCAAGGAGAACAAGACAATATTTCTATGAATTTTTCTGAGTTTGAATAACTTGATGTTTAGTAGTCATCTATTGCCTGCTCATTTGCTTGTGTCTAAAGATCTCTTGGTTGTGTTGACACTGTAGGTAAATGTGAGGAGGGAAAAAAAGAAAATCCCAGATCTCTGTTAAGTGGATAAATTATTTTATTTAAACAAACCTCAGTTCTGTACTTCAACAAATTGATGTGCAAAGTCTACTTCTGGGTCATCATGGGAAAATATAAATTGGACATGGGAATTCCACTGTGGGGCAGGTAAAATGTAGATGAGAACTACTCTTGTAGAAAGAAAAACTGTCCAAATTAGGTGATTCCTGCAGTGTGTGCTCAAGTATATAAATGTTTTCAGCTTTCATTCCTATACACCTCAAATGTCTTAGGAAGACAGCAGTCGCAGTAACAACATAGAAAACCTCAAACTATGTGTTTACCTCTTCCCCAGATAAGAGGTAATATCACTCATTATTACCAAATAGAAATTTTGGAGGCTTTTTCTAAATGAATCAACACTCTGTATGGTTTTTAAGGGTGTTTTCTTAATAGTTCAATGATTTTCTGATACATTTTCTCAGTTGCGTCAAGGCCCCAGATGAAATCAAGATGTCCCCAAGCAGGGAAATGCTCATGGTAAATGAGATTACTAATCCGTGGGAGTAGCTCTGCCATGTCTTTTGGATCTGCAAATTTGTCATCTCCACCACTCCAAACAGCAATTGGTATGCGTACTTTCTCTATCTCGTACACAGGAGGAGTAGACTGTAAGAAAGGGAGGAGAACTGAGTGAATGCTGTTGTATCAGAAGTTGTGCTTAGAGAAAGGATTTCGTGCAAGCACCTTTCCCTTGTGCACTCTCTGCAGTAAGACAGCAGGGTTGAAGGCCACCCTCTTGGTGTGAATTTCCCTACCCCATTCCCTGCTAACCATGAAAAGGAATAATCCCTCCTATCCTGTGTCTTTCCATATTGCACGGCTACAAGTTGTCTTGCAGTTTGACACCTGCTTGTGCCCTTCAGAGGTGGGGACATGGAAAGAACAGAGTCTGTGTCTATCAGGCAAGGGCTGTGGAGTGTATTCGTGTTTATATTTAGGGTAGGAAGATCTTTAAGTTTTGTTGCAGCATGAAGTGCAACCTTTAGTGTTAGTTGTTATGCTTGGGAGTTGAGTGGCAAGGAAATACTTTAACAACTTATAATTTCACCCTAGAAAATTTCTGAGATGGTGTGCGTGTGTAGAATTGACTGATTATATCCCTGGAGCCTTTCTGTCTGTGAACAGACCTGTCCTGGTACAGCACAGAACGCTGCAAGTCAAACGTGATGGCATAAAGTGAAATGTGAGATTCATGTCCTTCCTTAACTGAAAGGCAGACCTTGAGGATTTTTAGGATGTGAAAAGCTCTGTACTCATCCAGTCCTAGGACTTTAGTGTGGCTCTTAGCCTTTTGGGAATGGTAGGTAAATTAGACATGTCATTGGACACATCCCTGCATCAGCAGGGGAGGCAAAACAAACTTCTGCTACCTGTTTGCAAGGAACTGACTATGCCTTATGTATGAAGTGTTTTGCCAGGACCCAAGGATGAGTTCTCAGGGAAACCATATTGCCTTACCTGGTTGTACTTCTTCATGTTTTCCTTGGAGCCATAGTCATAAGCTTGCAAGTACTGTGTACGTCTTAGCTGTTAAAAGAACCGATAAAATATGAGTGTTGAGAGACCAAAAAGCAGAGCGCAGGAGGTACTTTCCTGCCTGTGATTGAAGCCAAGGCTGAGGCAGTGGACTTTAAGTTATTCCCACCCCTTCATCTGGTTGCAGACTTCCAGTGGGACTAAGGATGGATTGTAGGGTGAGTAGTTTCATCACCTTTCCTCTTGCTAACTTTCTCTCCTGATCCTCAGCTCGCTACCCTTGGTATATATTGTTATTAAAATTTTGCTTGACAACCATATTTGGAGTCCCTGTTTGTGATGCAGAGTTGAGTTAATTTGTCACATGGAAAGAGGACCTAAATGTCTAGAACATGTCAGGGCTCTTCTTAGTCTGGTGTAAGATGGCTCCTTACACATCTTTTCTTGTGTGTGCCAGTTTTGTCTGGTCTGCTCACAGTCATGGCAACATTTCCAGAAGCCATGTACTTCTTAGAAGAGTTTGACTATACGTGAGTTGTGCTGTGACAGCAGTTTTGAGCTGGGACATTAGACACAAGACATTAACCTTCTTGAGTCTGTGCTGTCTAAAAGGTATGATATGATCCCTGCAGGACTGGTGAGTTAAGAGTCAAGTACACATCTGTTTGGGGGTTTTGTTTGTTTGTTTTGTCATTTTATGTTTTGCACAAAACTGACCAGTAATTTCATTTGTGAGTGGCTATACGTAACAAGGTGAGAGAAAGTCAGTGTATGGCAGTGTGAGAAAACCTTGACTTCAAGGCTTCAGGTAGCTGGGGATGTGGTAGACATTGGCTTCATGTACTGCCTTTGCTCTTCTGCCCTGCTGTATCTGGATTTGCTTTGTAGCCACTTTGTTAGAGACTGGTAAACTGGCTGTAAAGCCACTGGATGTCAAAGGTTTTTCCCCATTTCCTGGCTCTCAGTAGGTGTGTAACTGTGGGACTGACTGCTGGGAATTTCTGTGTCCTCAGGAACACGCCTATGTTCTAGACCATAATAAGTGTTTGCAGAGATGGGGATTCTGCCTATAGGATCTATGTGGATATGTCCTGGCTCGTGAGGTTTCTTGTTTGGACCTGTCTTGCCCTCATCTGACATGGACCACGAGCAGAACAAGCTCATATCACCAGTGCATAAGTAGAAACCCATCTTTAGAGAACTGCAATCTATGATCTGCACAGTGGCAAGAATGAGTAAAACGAATTTAGAAAAATCTGACAGGTAGGAGCATCCCTGTAGGGCAAATTTTCTTGTCATGCACTGTCATAGTAATAGGCAGTTTTCCACATTGCCGCTTGTGCCAGCAGAGGTGTTTGTGTGATTAACTGGCTTTGGGAGGTGATCCAGGCTGCAATTAACCCTCTGGGAAAAGAGCTTTAACCTGGATCACTTCTCTATCTGGCTCATCCCCTGGCTGCTCGAGTTTCCACTTTCCTCCTACTGCCTGCCAAGTGCTGAGGCTGGGCTCACATTGCCTCTGCATCATAAATAAAGGTGAAGGCTGGAATCCAGTAGAGCCCAACATGCAGAGAGGGCTGATGTGGCCCAGGGAAATCTCAGCACCTGATACCACAGGGGACAAGGCAGGCAACAGCTTGGTGAGCCCTGGGAAACAGTGCTCCCTCTGTGGCAGGTGCTCGTGGTGGCAGGTGAGATGGGATGGGCAGTTTCCCAGGCCCACCAGGTCTGGACTTCCCTGTAGGCTGTCGGATGCCCAAAAGAGCAGCAGGAAGAGTCTGTCTATGTGTCAGTACACAGTTATACCTGAAGCCAGTGAATGATGTTCTGTACTGATGTTCCAGCAGGAGAATGTCCTACGTATGTATCTATTCGACTCTGGAGAGAAAGCAGAAACATTATGAAGACAGGGACCCAGTGTTGTGTCAGAATAAAGTTGTGAAGGACCTGAGCTGTATGTATTAAAACCCTATTTGAATTGCATAGTCTTCAAATACCCAACAGAGTTCTGAGAAGCAGATTTAGGAATAGCTTGTTAATAGTATGCATCTGCATACTATTTTCAATACTATCTTCATGGAGTTTGTTCCATGAAGATAGTATTACTGTGGGATCCTGTGGTTCACAGCAGCAGAAAAAATCCCTTCTAGTTCTTCCAAAGTAGATTCTTCAAGTCACACCAAATTCCCATCCATGCCTAAGTCTTTTGAAAATTTGCTTTTCTCTTCACTTTACTCCTGGTGCTAAAGTCAGCATACAAAACAAATTGCTTTTTCTTCTTTTTGGATGTTTCGAGTTCCACTAAGGAGATGTTCCTACTCCATCTCCCCAGATTCCTCCTCACACTTGTTATCTTGCCCTGAAAACAACATTAGTGACTTAATCCAAGTCAGGAAAGATTCTTAATGGTTTAGCTCCACAATACAAAAGGGTTGTAATAACTTTAATTGCTTTTGCATTGAACCTTTGATTCTCACTGCTTTCCCATATGGGCTTTTACAAGTGGTTATAGATGGAGAAAAAATGGCCCCAGTCTTTGCAGATATTGCAGTAATAAACTTTACATAGACCAGCTTCTGCATAATTTGGCCACTGCAATGAGGATTTAAGATGTGTTACAGTGTCCATATGTTGGTAGGCAGTAGGACAACTCTCCTATCTCTCCTGTCCCCTCTGGCTGATGCACTAGTTTTTGTGTATCCCATTGTAGAAGTGTTGCATTCCTCAGGCACAGAGCAAGGACTTTCTGGAGCTCTACATATGAGGCCCAGTTCTAAGGACAAGAAAAATAGGAAAATGCCACCTTACAGTATTCTTTGGAACCAAGTTCTGGTACACGTAATCTAAAAAGTGGGAAGGGAAAAGGAGCTTTTCCGTGTTATTTAATTATTCCAATGTTCAGAGGAGCCTGGTGGAAGGAAACTGGAAACTACACTACCAAGAATAACTCTGACTGCATTATCCATTGGCTCTTTTTTGTGTATGATCAAAATCTGGTCAACTTAGCCCTCAAAGAGGGCAGATCCATTGATGTGCAATACAAGTCCAGACTGAATTTAGTCTGTCCTTTCCAGGATTGGAATGAGCCTAGTTGTTCGTCCCATTCCTCATTAGCTCTAGTCCTGTTTGGCACTGTTCACACCACATAATGTCTTGGGAAATCCCTCCGTCTCCTGAGAACTACATTGTGGTTTCTGTACATTTACATGTCTGACAGTTACCAGATCAGGATAGAGTGCACAAATGTAATTTCTAAAACCAACTTAGTTTTACTTTGAGAACTTTTTTTGCATATACTTACCGTGTTCAGATTTTTTATGCTTCCTCCAGCTATGTAACAGAGGATATGACCACAAAACTTATCCAGGCTTGTACATAACTGTGTCACAGGTCCTTTCAGAAATCCAATTTGGTGCATGGCTCCTTTGCAGCCAAATACTAACTGAAGGAAGAGAAAAGTGCAACAGGTTTTTCTTTTCCTTTTTACAGGAGCATTTTATGCAAGAAACTGTCGCTGATAGCCTGGCCTCAGTATTTAACAACTGATGAAAGAACTTGCCCTTCCACTACCCCTTAAAACACTTTATTCCCCATAGTGCATCACATATCCTTCCTTCTTCATATTACTGGCATCAATCCTGGAGGGAAGCCATTCTTCCATTTCTAGTGTAGTGACCTCGATGCTTGCTCATTTCTGAACTCACAGAGATTGTCATGGCTGTTATTGAAGTTCTGGTTTAATTCCTCCTTCATGAGGCCAGCAAAATATTAATTAACAGCAGGAGTCCTATGACAATAAAGAGTTTCTCTAGTCTCCTACTTCACTAGGACCTGGTGCTGCAAGCCCTATATCTTCAGAATATTTCCCACAGAGTCTGAGAACGGTTTTTTCAAGAGCACTGGATTCACCCCAAGCTCAGTATCAGCATGTCATATGTTTGGGAACATTTCATCTCAGTTGAGTGAACCCTGCGAAGGTAAGTCAGGTGTTGGGCCTCTTAGAAGGAAAAATCACATACCCTGATAAGCGGTTCAGGAACATTAATTATCTTAATCAGAGGGCTTGTAGAATGTAATATTGTGGTTACTGGGCCCAGAGCATAGAACGCTTTCATCCGTTTCGCCAGCTCAGGGTATGTAGAAAATGCTATGAATCCTGCAAACATGGAAGAAACAGCCCAAGTTAGTGAAGACCCCTCCCACAGACAACATAAATAAATAATCAGTAGGCAGCAAACAAGAAGTGAGACGAGATTTGAATTGTCTGTTTTCCATGTTTGTCTGTGCTTTTACCTAAGGTAGGTGTTCAATATTGGTCCTGAAATTAGTTTCATTTGGGAGGAAAAGTTCATTCTGAGGTTTAGAGCATGGTTGCACATTGCCTTTATCAGAACAGTATTTGTAAGCATCATGTCATTGAGGTTTCATAGTAAAATAAATTCCCTCTAAAGTTCAAAAAACTCATAGAATAAGGTTTTCCGATTGTAGTCTCTAAAGATCTATATATGTCTATGCTTCCATGAAACTGCAGAATAATTAGCCAAATACTGGGAGCTTTGAGTGTTTTCAACTCATTGTTTGCACCAAAGGCAGCTGAAGAAAACTTATATGGTTACTTTGTTTTCCCATGAGGGTGTTTAAATTCATTTATGAGAGGAAAAGAAAGAAAAAATCTGGAGCTGTGACAATTTATGATTTTCCCACATTTCCTTCTCTTCTTTTCTGGGTTGTTTACACTAATGAACTGGCAGTTGCTCACTTCTAAGCAATGTCCATTCATGTATCTTACATAAAACCTATAAACATCAGGAGCTTCCATCTCATGCTAAAAAAGTTAGTTGAATTCAGGGACCACAAAGTGAGATAATGCTAAAGGCTGGCACTGAAAGAAAGTTATGAATGTTTTTTCCTTTTCTTATTTTCAGCCTTTAGCACTAAGTTTATGAACAGCAATGTGGCCAGTTGTAGCCATTCATGAGCTATGCTTTGAACTGTAAAAGAGCTATTAAGTCACATGACTTAGTAATGTTGAGGTTCTTTTTCCTTGTCTTGTGTTACTTGAAATAATGCTTTCTTTGTGCTGTTTTAACTTTTTAGTTTATACTAAAAAGGAAAAAACCCGTATGTCTTAATTCAAAAGATTAACTTCATTCCTGTTGCTAAAAATTTAAGAAAAATACCCAGTGCCAGTACCTAAAGTATCTAGTACATAACCACTTTGGTTGTTAATTACTTAAAAATTTGAAGAATATTTGGATTCGACATTAAGTTTCTTGGCTTATTAAGGATAACCAAAGCTGGTTTTAGAAAACTTTTCCCTATTTTCCAAATCTTAACTCAGAAGGCACTTTCACATTTGCTAGCTCTCCAAAATCAAGAAAAAAACCTGAATTATTGGGGAAATCCACTTACTGACCAGATAGGAATATGAATGGCTGTGAACTGTGAGTGTCTTGTTATTACCTGTGGTTGTCCCTTCAGAGTGACCAATGTAATATATATCCTTCTGTCCAGTTTTATTCATGATGAAGTACAGCTCTGCTGGAATATCGTATTTACCCATCTCATCAAGGCTACGGGGAGAAACAAAAAAAGCCAGCAGATAATTTGACTATCGCGATGTGAGTTACCAAATGTCTGTTTTGTTCATTGCACCAAGCAGAACCTATTGAAAGTTGAGGTTGCACGCTTTGTCTGCATTCTTCCTTGTGTTGGGGAAGGGGGTAGAGGGACACCTCTGTACTGTCAGGCTGCCAGATCCCTTGAGCTCTCTGTGAAGGAGGTGCCAGTTTCACCTGTCAGCTGCAGCCCATAGGGAACTGAATTTAACCAATGTTTTCATTAGAATGGGTTACAAAACACATTTCACTCTTGGTTGAATTCAGCTGTGAGAGATTAGACAAGATCCTGCTCCAGCTGAGGTTCTTGCTCTCACTTTCACAGTACTGTCTCCCTTTTCCTCAGCATTTCATTTTGTTTCCTACTGTCTGAAATCTTTCCCAGACAATACTCCCAACTCTGAGTAGTGGGGAGCATATTTCTTCATGTGGTTCTTTTCTCTCCTTGGTTGGCGTAGAACCTGTTCTGATGCTGGTTTAGGTAAAAATCATCAGGCTGAAGCTATCTAGTTTCTGTCTTTTGTAATTCTCCCTCTACAGAGTACCTGAACTGCCAGAATGCTTTCTGGCTGGGATTAAGGGTCTTGTGTTTTAAAGACCAAGTGTTCCCTCGGCTGTTTCCCATCCAGACATCATAGCCAGCATCTGCAAGGAGGAAGCCCAAGCTGTTGTTGGGCAGGTTAGAAATCCAGTGGGTAGCATCTCCTAGAAAAGCATGCTGTAGGAAGACTGCAGGCTTTTGCCCTGGAAAAGATGAAAACATTCTTATGTTGAAGCAGTAGTTAAGGTGTATTTACAGTTGGGGTGCAGAGTTTAGTTAGTGAGAGGTTTTAAATCTTTCCTTCTTCAAGAAGCTCCCAGGAGAACTATGCCTATTGGTCTGAGAAGCCTGAAGAATTTGTTCCATGCAAAGAAGAGCTGTTTCATGACATTTCATAATCATTTCATGACAGGACTGGCAAATAAAGAATGTAATGAGTAGGCCTGTCCCCACCTCAACTTGCACTAGAAAACCAACTTGCATGTCCCTATGTTGAAACTATCTACCCACAGAGGAAAACTGCTGAAGGCAGAACAGTGTATGAAGGACAAAGAATAATTATTCCAAAGCAGCATATAGGCCTTTATGTCTATTCAGTAACAAACTGAGGAGGGCTGAGAGGCCCCTGATCTGACTTTGGTTAACCTTACTTTGACATCGAGGCTGATCCAGATGATCTCCAAAGGAAGAGATCCAAGTAGGAGGAGGCATCCAAAATAAATTATTCTGTAATTCTAGAAAGGAGTTATAAGCCAAATAGCAGTATCCAAGGTACCTCAAATTCCAAGTATAAACTTCTATTCAGTTTGGGAAATCTGAAGAAACAGATGAAATGCACTTGCTTTTCATTGATAACCTGATATTTTATCACCTTCCTCAAGAATATCTCTGCACTTTTCAAGTCCGGGAATTAAATTTCTTATGCCAAATCTGACAGGCTTTAGGGTCACTCTTCTACTTCAAATGTATATTACTTAGGGTGTTTATTCAAAATCTTCCCAAATCCAGTCCCACCCCTAGCCTACATGAGAGAAAAAAACTGGGTAATGAAAAAATTGCTAGAAAAGTCTGAAATAAGGACAGAGACAATGAATCTGTGGACTTGATATTGATTCAGAATTCAGGCCAAATTCCTGACTTCTTCCCAGGAAGAAAAGGTATGGAATGTGTTGTTGCATGTGCAAAAGGGAAAAGACGGGACACCCATGTAATAGTTGGCTCTTAGAGTTTACATCCTATAACTGTGACACACCTGTATTTTGGCTGTTTCTCCCAGCAGGAATTCTGAAAACACCAAGAATGTATCCATCCTCTGTGGTGACTTGATATTCCTCGCTGGGGTATCCATAAAACCGGATGATTTCACTCTGTGGGAAGACAAAGGAGAGTTTGTTACCAGGCAAGTTGTCCTGCTTTGGAGGGTCACCAAGCTGAGCAGTGTGACTGTGGGCTGTTCTGTGATGTTAGTGCAAGGTTCAGAATAAATATTGCAGGTCTTACAAAAAGAGGCATCAACAGTCTTCTACACCTGCCTAGGTGTAGTCGTCTGGTATTTGACCCCTATCATGGGACAAGGCGAAACTATAGAGAGTGACTAACCTTTAGGGAGAGAGGCTGTTGTTTTTGCAAAGCTGATAGAGAACATACCTTTCTAGAGAGTAAACATGCAGCAGTATCTGTGTAAGCCAGTGCCAAAAGATAGGGGGTTTGTGCCATAATGAATCCTTTCTTGCCAAAGTGTGGTTAGGCAAGCCATGCAGGCAGAACAAACAGGTGGAGCTCTTGTCACAGAAGAACTCATGAGACCACCTACACCTCATTTTGCATGTCCTCTGAGGAAATCTCTGGTGATTCAGAGCAAGGGGCCTTGGATGACCTGCTGTTTGAAGCAGGGATTCATCCTCCCACTGTACTGAGCGAACAGGCTGCTAGAAAGAGGACTTGCTTCCCTTAGGACTAGAAACCAGCCTTTGCCTCCACTGCAAAGGGGCTCTTCTCTCTGTCAGGTTGGACTGTTTGCATAAGAGTATCAAGGTTTCTTCTAGGCCAGTGCTCCCTATCATAGTGCTGGAGGGGTCTTTGACCTCTTGCCAGGATCATGCTCTCCACTCTTATGTGTAGTAGCCTGAAATACCAAGGTGTTTTGAGAAAGATGACTGTAACCAAATGTCATGCAGCATGGCCCAGCCTCATGTTCATCCTACATCTGATAGCATTCACCCTAAATGCAGGCAGAGAAAGTTTGTTGCTCAGTTTGGTACGGACTGGAACAGGTACTTTGTGCTCTGGCCCTAGCCAAGGGTTGAGTCCTATTGCTGGAGTCAAAATTCAGTAGCCTGGATCTCCTTTTCCCCTCAGAAGATTATGGAGTTGCCTGGCTTTGGAGCCAAAAGTAGTAGCCAGCACTCTATTGTAGTGCTATTTGTATGTCCTCATGTGATATGAAAGAGCCACATCTGTCCATTGCGCGTTCAGAGCTGGCCCTTGGTGCAGCGGTGAATCCAAAGCAGTGGTTTTGGGGAAGGCAGGTTGGGAAAATGAAGATGTGGAAAGAGTCTTTATTTTAGCCTCCTGATAAGGACTGTTAGTGGTGGAGCAGTGGTAGTGGTACCGCGAGAGACAATTAAGAAACAAAGGGAGAAAAAGTGACCCAACTTACAATATTCATAAAGCATTCAGGGTTTTGAGTCTTCCTGTACAGGCTTTTGTCTGAATTCAGAGTGGGGGGTGTTATGAGTCCTCCAGAAAAGGCAATTCCTTGGGAGCAGAGCAGCACGAAGAAACACCACATCTTGGGTCTGTGTGAAAGAGCACATCAGGGGTGTTCATGTTAGGAAGAGTAGTGTGGAATTTCACAGGAAGACCCAGGTGGGGTGTGTCCTGAAGGTTGCCCAAGGTCAGTTTGCCCAAGGTCTGTTCCCCAAGAGACTTCCAGAATAAGGACCTGTTTGAGGAGGGACTGTTCACAGCATACGCTGTATAACAGGGAGGGTTGCAGAATGGGTGAGGAAAACCATACAAGCATATGCTTGAGCCCTTTGCACATGACGAGTGAACTGTGTTTGGTAGACAGGGGCAACTGTTGGTATGAGTCAAGGGAAGCTTGACAAAGAAGCATGAGTACCTGAGATGACTTGTCACCCAGCTTGTCTGCCTTTAGCTTCCTCCACTTCTCTGCCAGCAGGAGAGGTGAAAGGAGAAGAAAGCACTGTTTGCATCCCGTCTCCCCAGGAATGAGGTGAGCAAGGTTTGGGACAGACTCTCATTCCCTCTGCCCCCTCCTCCTTTGGGATCAAATGCCATTCTTGGTGCTGGTCAGTGGTGTGCGAGGATGAGGAGTCAGTCCATGAGGCTGGTAAAGGATTGTGGAGAGGCCAGAAGTGATTCAGGGACTCTGGGAGGAGATGTAACAGGCTCAGGGGAACATGCTTACACCAGTTCAGTTGTGCTTTCACCATGGGGTGATGTGACCCAGACCTAGTTCAAGTTCTGTTTGCAATTTGTTCATCTGAGAACATGAAGTGACAAGGTGACCATGAATGCCCACGAGTCAGGTCCCAGTCTAGCTAGAACCTGTTTATGTCAACATACAGAAGATAAGCTTTCAGGTTTTACTCTTTTATTTTTCAGAATCCATTCAATGAGTGCAGGAACACTGTTCTCTGTGAGCTTTCTTGACCTTTATTCCAACATGACATCTGTGGCTCAAAGGCTTCCTAGAAAAGGGAAGAGCAGGTTCTGTGTCCCCCCAAAAATTTGTGTGGGGAAACTAACTGTTCAGAGAGCAAGAGAAGTGCTGAGATATTCAGTGCTCCTTGCCTACAAGAGAGATACAAGTAGGTAGTATGATTTTTCTTTCCAATGTGAAGAACTGTTCAAAACAGATTTACCCGCGAAGCTCAGAACTATGCTTACACATTCTGGAAATCACTCATACATCTATTTGTTGTATGCTGTGCCTGCATGTGTGAGGAGATAATAAGAGCTGTGAAGAAAAATGTAGTTGCCATTCCTTACATGAATAAAGACCTTGAATATTAGGCAAGCTACCTAAATGTTCAACAACAGGATCCATGGGACAAAAGGGACACGTAATTTAATGTAAAGCTTCATCTCATCATCAGCTTCTTGTAAGACTGCCTCACCGTTAATGACTGGGGACATTACTGCACTTGTAGGTCTGGCTTCCTCAGAAGAAGAGGGCATGTTTCTATGACCATGGTGTGTTTATGTTAGTTTACCTTTCCATCCATCCTGTAATTAACTTTTGATGCCACTGGTAAATATCTGCCAATTTCAGCACTGAGGTACAAGACTGTAAGGAACTGTGGCTCTCAGGATCTACTGAGGACGATTGTTTGCTGCGGGAGGACTAGTCAGTGGGGTTAGAGCCTTGCTGGGGGGGAAGGTAGGTTGACAGCAGCTGTTGTATGTTCTGCAATGAACTGAGCAGTCAGCAAGAGTGAACCAGCCAACTAGTCAGTGTCCATGTGGCTTCAAAGGAGCCACAGTATGCATGGCTGGGCATCAGGGCTTGTGAGAGAATTTCATAGGAGATGTGCCTGTATGTATGGTTTGCATTAAGATGTTAAGCAAACTCAGAAAACAAATCTTCCTGAAACCAGTCATTTCTGGAGCCACTAGAGAATTCAATTTTTAATCAAGAACACAGGTTCTCATACATCCACATGTTTCTGGAGTCTGCTTCTAGCATAAGATATCTGCTATGACAAGACATGTTGCTCTGTGAAGTTTATTTGAACTTGGAATTGGAACTACAGATCCAGAGAAGCTAAGAGACTATTCCTTGTTAAGTAATGGGGAAGATGAGCAGGATTTGTGGGAGTGAGTGAGGAGTAACCAAGAGATTTTTTTTGCACTCTATAGATCTCCTTATAGGAGGAGTTTTGACTTTTTCTCATCTTCAATTTAACCTATAAATTTGATTGAATAAATTTGAAGAAGTAAAACCTCCTGAGTCATCAGACAGTTGTAACGAAGCAGAGTTTGGAAACACCCAAAACTTTAAAATTGGCCTCAAAACACATTCTGTTAAATTCCCCTTGTATATCAAATACTTCTTAATTTTTGTTGTCAAAACAGGAAGCCTCACCACTACATGCTCAGGCATCACAATGCTCTGTTTTCCTTTCTGCTGTTTTACTCTGCTCTAGTGGGAGTAAAATATGCCTCCTTGTCCCTGCATGAGGAATTTTATTTGGGAACAGAAAGTTCTGCTAATGTCTCAGCTTGTTTTCAAATCACTACCAAGACCAGTTGAGGCAATGCAGAGGCTAAATTATTTCTCTTGTTAGGGCAAAATTTTCTCAATGTGCTCTACGATCACCTGGCTTAGCTGGCACGGCTCACAGACTTCCAGGTATTTACCTTTCAAATCAGATACAGAGGGCTAAGTAATATCAATCTGTCAGGTCACTTCTCCCTTAAGCCTCAGAAATTAACACTTGACAGCTAGGAGCCATGAACAGTCATTCTTATCTAGTGAGAGAAAGTCATAAGGAAATATTGAGCATGGTAAACTGTTACAAAAGAACATAGAAAGAAAAAAGGTCAGAGAGAAAAAAGCTTTTTAGGCACTTTTAAGATTTGGTAAAACTGAGATACAAGCCATTAAGGTATTTATCCATCTATCCTTGTGCTTTAAGCAGTCTAAAATTTATTTCATATGAGCTGTAAGGCATAGACACATCAACTAGAGAAGCATCTGTGACTCAATGGATGTGAGAATCTTCTGCCTTACTAACAAACCATACATGTGCATGAAATTGCAAGAGCTGGAGGTCCAATTTAAACACACTGTTGCAATACCAAGGGTTTCATTCCCTTGTTCTCAGACTGAAAAAAACAAGTAGAGTAAAATGAAATAAGTGTTCTTTTTCTTCCTTTTGTTCAGGTAAAGCTTCTTTGTCTTCTAAGTTGAGCAAACATGCACTTCTGTGCATAACAATAGAGATGCAGATCAGAGAGTAAAAAGGCTTTCTATTCTTACAAGCAACTGCACAAAAGCAAGACTGTACACCTTTATGGAGACAGGCAACAGAGAAAGAGACCATGAACACATATGGACAAGCGACTTATCTCTGCTTTGACTGCCTTGCTTGTGTCTTCTGCTGCAGTTCCTAGTCCGTCTCCACTAGCAGACTGATTCACTGGCAGAGACCTGCCCGATAAAAGGAAGTCAAAACACAATGAGCACTTCAGGGTAACAGCTGTAAGTGTCATGAGTTGGCAGCATTTATTGTAGAGCATGTTTAAGTGCTGATTTGGCAGCACTTCAGAAGTGGGGAAATCTGTGTGATGAAAGAGATCTTCTGGTTAAATTCACAAACCCAAAATGCAGCATGGAGCGGGAGAGTTTAAGAAGTACCTACAAATCAGTGGTAAGTATGTTTAGCTGGTACCTGGGTGTTCCAGTTCCCTGAGGCTGTGGCAGACCTTGACCTGTACTGTTGCCCAACTGAGGGGCTGCTCCATGTACAATCTTTTTGGATGAAGAGGAGGTAGCGTCCACCTTATCTCAACATATTCTTTCAAGAACAGTCTCTGCTACTGCTCTTCATTAGGTTTATGCTAGCATTAAGGTTAAAACTGTACACAGACCCCCAAGTCTTTTTTTAGCTAGCAGCACAACTCACAAACCCATCTTATTCTACATTAGTTACTCAGAGTTGATGTGGCTTTTGTAGGGATCCTCTGATGCCAAAGAAAGCTTGAACATATCGTATAACCTTTCTTCCAGTGAGAGAACAAGAAAGAGTTCTTGTTTCTCCCAAGACATTTTTCACCCACTCTGAAACATAGTATCTTTGGAGATCCTTACCTGACTGCTGTTGTAGCCAGCCTGGGGGTTCAGTCCTCACAGAAGTTGGCTGGATGACCACAGGCAGAAGGACACATTGTGTGTCTTTAAGCAGCTGGGCTACAAGCAAAATAGAATCGTTCTACCTGAGGATCAGCACTTTCAGCCGATTAACTCATAAGTGTTTTCAAAAGAACCTGTGTTTCATCATTAACTGATGAGTGTTTAGAAGAATGGTTGGATGGAAGGGATGTGCTCTTGGGAACATTGTTGCCTTTGAGTGGTGGGAGAAGGAATGAAGTAAGAACAGGATACCAGTGAAGCCACAATAACAGACCTGCTTTACATGCAAAGTAGAGAACGTTGTTAGAGATGGTGAAAGAGCTATTTTGGTAATTTCTCAGTGAAAAGCATTATAACTTGGCTGCTATGAAGTTTTAAGTGACAGTAACTTTAATCAAATAATAATCACTCAGAAGGGCTTCTACAACATGATGTCTAGCCCCTCCTCATGTCCCAGGGTAGGATGGACAGTCCCTATGATCCTTCCAATACTGCTTGCCCAACCTGTTTTACTGATTTTCCAGAAAATTCAACACCCTTTCTCCTTTATAGTCTCCCAGGTTGCAAGATAGGGATAGCTGTTCAGCTGCAATCTTTTTCCTAGATGAATCTGTGGGATCCTCCACCTTCTTTCAGGTATATTGCCATACTAATTCCCATTGTAAGTATTGAAAATGCGTAAAGTAGGTTTCAAGTCCTCATGTGTTTCCCTTACAATCAGTGAGCTAGTTGAAGGGCTGACTCTCTGGATGGTATTTGTCCCCAGGATATATTTGGTGTAAGGAATATACTTGCTGGGAAGGGAGCTGTTGTGTTTCAATCAAGCTCTACTTACATTTGTGGAGCACAAGAAAATGAGAATAGGCTTCAGCAATGGGCTGAGATGAAACATACCTGTTTGTGTCGGAAGGCAAAGGAACAGAAGTGACAGCAGCCACGGTAAATTTGTGTGGTTAATGAACCATTTCGCAGAGTGAAGCACTGACTCTTTGGTCAAGTAGTGTCACCAGCAAACTGTCTTAGTGTAACAGCTGTATCTGGCCTGGTTAGCATCGCAGCCTTGACCCACATTAACATTCAAATAGAGAATGAGGGTGGCACGCTGAAAGGAAACCCCTAAATGCACTCTTTCTTTTTATAGTGAACCTAATGGTGGAGGGATGGTGACTCATGCTGCTATAACCTAAAAACCATGGAGGCTACCCTGCTATAACCTAAAAACCATGGAGGCTACCCTTCAAGTGAGTGTCTTTGTGCTATAACTACCTATTTGAAACAAGATTGGTACAGACAGGGTTCCGCTAGGAAATTAAATAGAGTGACGATGCCTTCTGCATTGTTTTCAAAGCAGTCCTTCCCACTAATGGACAAAGTGCCCAAAATACCCATGGGTATTGGGATGGAGATAAGGGGTTCTTTCTAGAGATATTTGGGTACTTTTAATTTCAGTGTTTTAATCCCAAAGAAGCTTCTCAGAGCTTTAGCATGGTAAAGGTTAGAACAGCTCAGCTCTGTGGTAACCAGTAGTTTCCATGGGAATCAGCAGCACTGAGGTTCCCGCTGGGTTCAGAATGTAACTTTGAACCAAAGGGTTCAACTGAATTGTTGTCATTGCCAAGATGAAATCAGCTCCTTTCTCCCATCCTGGTGTGTTCATGTACACAGGTCTTGAAACTGCTGTCAGTAGAGATTGAATATGCCAAGATTTATCTATCTTAGGGGATCTCTTGAACTCAAATTTCCTATTTTCCAGGTGCACACTTGAGCCACAAGACTGGCTACTGTTTATTGCTGGCTCTACGCTCCCTGTGTTCCTTGCTCTTCCTCATGAAAAAAGTGAGAAAGTTTCAAATTAAGACAAATCATCTTTTTTTTCTTTTTTTTTTTATTCCAGAAGTGTGAAAGGGTTTTGTGTGAATTCTGTTTTTACTCTCTGTTTTTCATCTCAGCTAATAATAAAATTAATCAATAACATAACAGCTAGAATTAGTCTTGGCTTACACTACATCTTTCATGAATGGCCAGCCCAATGAGCAGAAATAATATGAAGAAAGGAAAACTTACTGATATCACCCATATCCAGAGAAAATCAGTTCTTTTATTACTGTTAGGGTCTAATGGAGAGAACGGGATGCAAGAAAACCCTGTCTTCTGTTACCAAATTATAGTTATTGAATCTAGGCTGTATCGATTAAAAAGTGATTACTGACCCATAAGGTTTCCAGAAAGTATGAAGTGCACAATCAGGATGCAAAAGGCATTGCAGTGACATGTGGTATGAAAATAGTGTAAGATGGTACCCTTTCTCTTCCTCCAGCATAGACCATCTGATGCAAAAGAAGGGTTTTTTGTACATAGTGAAAGCAAGTATTGGTCAATGACTTAGGTACGGCTACAGGTTATTCGTTAAGGATATTTCTGCATCAGATCAATAATTTCATTGTACATGCGTAAAGGTGCATCCAGTCCCCAGATGAAATCCAGGTGTGCCCATTCAGGAATCATCTTGTGATAGATGAGCCTCTTAACCTGAGACAGTAAAATGGCTGCATCCTTGGGACTTGCAAGCGAGTCTTGTCCCCCGGTCCATATGGCAGTTGGTACAGTCATCTCTTCTACATTATAGAGAGGAGGAGTAGGCTGGAAAACAGGAAGCAGTCAGGAATGAATGTACAGGATAGCATGACAAACCTTAAATGTACATTTGGGGTTTTCTTCTGTCAACGTTCAAAGCAGAGCTTCCTAAGCCAAACGGGAAGGAAGTACCCTTGCTTGTCTTCTCTGTCTGTGCTTGCAGGGGTGACCCAACTGATAGCACAGCAAAGTGTAGGAGCCTGGAACAATGAATTTTGGAACACTGGTCAGCCCCAGAAGACATACATGCTTTCTAGTAAGAAAACACAGCTGACATGGGTGAAAAGGAGCATGAAATAACTTCTGTAGAGGAGAGAGGAAGTAGCTAAGGACTCCTGAGTTTGGTAAATAGAGGCCAGAGCAGGGGCAGGAGACAGTCTTATACAATCAGAAATGGTATGAAGACAGAGCACAGGAAGTAATTATCCAATTACTTCTCATAACATAAAACCTAGAAATCATCCAGTGACTTTCCAGGGGTAAGAAAATTCAAGACAAATTGAAGGAAGTTGCATTTCACATAAATCATCATTAAAACACGTGAGTTGTAATGATAGGCTGTTGTGCAGACCTAAAGGGTAGGAGGGTCAGGGATGGAATTAGAGTCTTGGATGGAGGACTGCTTGAGGACAAAGTCCCTTGGTCTCTGGCCGACAGAATCTAGAGGTAGCTATTAGCTCTTCAGTTGCCCTATTCTTAATTTTGTTTCCCTGAGCTTTCATACATTGACAACTGTTTCAATCATGCTGGTAGGCATGCTGCCTCTTTGGTCTTATCCACCAGATGTACTCTTTCTCTTATACATCTTCCTTTAATTCCTATTGATCATTTAATTGAAAACATTAGGTCACTCTCTCTTCCTCTGTCTTTTTACAGCATATTAATGCCACTAGTGCCTGCATGCTTTCTCTGCTGACTTCCAAACTGGAAAGTAGTAATACAGAAAGCAGTGGCTAAATCCATCTATTTATATTCTATTGTATCCTGAAAATGTTCCTCCTACTACATCTTTGTTCTCTTCTGTGTGTTGTCCAAGGGTGATAATATTTTTTCACCAAAATATACCTGTTGGTATTTTTCCATGTTCTTCTTTGAACTGCCCCAGTCATAAGCTTGGAATTTCCCTGAACGGGCCGCCTAAGAGGATGAGCAAGAGAAGAATAGTTACAAAGCCATCATTCAGGAAGTTTGTGTGTTCTTTTCCAGCTGAGTTTCTGACTCCCATCTAAAGCTTCAATGGAAGTTCTAAGAGCTATGAAAGAGCCAACAGCAAAATAATTAAAAGTCTCAATCAATGAAAAGGAGTAAAATATTTCTGTCAGAACCAAAAAAGTCACTGCTCCTGCAGAAAGACCCAGGGATGCTCTTCTGGACAATTTGCTCTGGTTTGTAAATCTACTGTTAACAACTGCCTCCAGCCCTCACTGCTGCTGCTGTGTCCTCTTCTGACAGTCATGTTGCCATCATTCAGCTATGTGTATGTCTCCTTATATTTTTTTTTCTCTCTCTAGTTTGAACAGAAAAGTTACCATTTCTAGTTTTTTCCTTGTGCTCTGTGGTGTTGCCTATAGAATGGGTTGTTACTACTGTGAGAGACAGTGTCAATGGGATCTTAATATAGAAAGAAGGTAAGGTGTCTGCTATCTCCTTTAATGGCAATAACAGCAATGACAATGAAGGCTGAGCAGTATTACTCCTGCATGTTTCCACTTGCCAGTCTGTGGCTAGATGCTGAATTAAAGCTAAGCCAGTTTTCAGATGTGCTTTTGTAACCCTTTTTCTTTACTGGTCTGGGCCATGGTTATAAAGCAACTTAAATATAATATTTTATGTAAATTCGCAGCCAAAAGTATTGTTTGATTTTGGGTAAATGCCTGTGCAGGTGTCACTCAAAAATATCTTTGCGTTTGCTGTGTTGAAAAATACATTGACGCTCTTGAAAACTCCCTGTGCCTACACCTGCTTTCTGCTGTGCTCCAGAGCCTGCAGTGCTGCCAGAAAACCTGTCTGGCATGCAGCAGGTTCTGTGACTGAGTCTTGTGACTTTATCGATCCTGAAAGTGTGAGCCCAAAGTCAGAAAGGAAGCTTCCATCAGCACTGCTGCTAAGAGTGTACTGTGACAGTACATTGTAAGTAACTAGGTTGTAAGTGACATGGAAAGTTTACTAAATAAGGGGTTTATTATTTATAGTGTTATTGCTGTCCAGACACTGAGAACTTTGAAAGCAAGAGATGAAAATACAAGGGCTTTCACTAGTAAAATTTGGATATTTTGCAAAGTCGCTTATGTCTCACTCATTTCTTGATCCCACATTGGAAACTTAACTAATTTCTTACTGTGAACTCTGCACAGAACTGCAGACATCAGTTAAATAAGGTAATGGATACATAATAAAGAGTGACATATACATTTACACAAACAGCTTCCAGCATAAATATTTTTACACAAATGCTCATTGTTGGCTACAAATATACCTGTATCTCATAAGGTATCTGCATTCTGCTGAAAAAAAGAAAGGTCAATGAAAAATAGTGTTATGAATTGAGATTTCAATTGTAAGCCAGAGGTTGCACATGTGTCCTAGAAGTTAGCAATGGCTTTGCAGCAGAATATCCACCATACATCCACCATACATCCATATCCACCATATGTATATACACACATATATACCTACATCCAGAGGTGAGAATCTATTTTGTGTTCTAGGAGTTTGCCAGTACCTGACTCCAGTGGACCATGTTCTGCACAGACGTTCCAGCAGGGTTTTGTGCAACATACACACCGATTCGGTTCTGAAAGAAAATACTGAGTCAGCATTCTCTTCCTTCCTTCTATTCAGATGTACATAAAAACATCTGTCACAGCAGTGTCATGTATCAATAAAAACAACAGAAATTGGAGTGGCATCACTGTAGTCTCCCTCAGAGTTGCTCCACATGTGGTGATGTGTCACGTTTGGAGTAGCACCGGAAGAACAGCTCCCAGCCACAACATTTTCCAGGATGATTGAGAACCTAAAGGAATCTAGCAGATGGGAACTGCCCCCAAGCTACGTGTTTTTTTCAGGAGTTTCTAAAAGATCCTGTGTGAGAGAGGATGGTTGTTGGACAGAACAATAAAAATAAATGCAACTGCCCGAGGAATGTACAACTATTTGAAACAAACCACACTCTAGTCCTGCAGAGCTTTCTTAACAAGTTGCTGTGTGATCCTTCCTCAGAGAACATGCTCTGAGACACTTTTAGAAAAAGCTGAAGCAAAACTGAGATGCCCAGTGGTCCTCAGGTTGTCCCCAAGTCGTCTCCAGGTGGTCTGGTCTACAGCTGGACCAGTATAGCGTTAAGAGCCCAAGTATGTCTTAACCTCCAGTATCTGCCAACTCTTTCTCAGGTACCCCTGAGGTATTCTGCACCTCTGAGCACATCTTAATGGGCAAAGGCTTGAAGGAGGAGGACAGGGGGAAATACATGTTTTCCTTTCTCCATTGCAAACAGCTCCTGAAAACAAGAAGCAGTTTAGGGTTTTCTTTCTTCTTCTGTGGTCTGGTAGCATACTGAAGATCTCTAATAAGACCAGTAGCTGCAGTATGAACCAGGCAATAGTGCCCTAGGTGAGGTCTGGCAGAAAGCAGACTGCAGAATTTTGGTGGGCTTTGAGCAGCTGTTGATTGCAAGGATGGTGACAATGGTCTTCTGAGGAGTGAGGCAGTGGTCCCCTGCCAGTGATGGGGCCAGTAGTGGGGACTGTTCCCTACAATGTGACACAGACTAATAGAAATTCAGAATTCACACCACAGGACAGAGGTAAATTTTGGGAGCAGAACCCTAAACTCCCAGTAGAGTTGTTAAGAGTTATATGTACCTTGTCAATGTTTCTCAGGTTACAGCCACCCAGACTGAAGAAGATACTTCTACAAAGCACGGCAAAACCTTTGTAGCTGCAGACAGGGACTATTAGCCTTCTTAGATAGACAGTTTGGGGAAAGAATTCTCTTTTGCCAAGCAAACCCTGTGAAATACAAAGGTAACATCCATTTAAGAATATGTACTTGTACATTGCACTGTTGCTTTCAAAAGAAGTTTGTGTTCTTTTCCTCTTCTCAAGCACTTTAAGTAGTTCTCACTTGCTTTTTCTTTATTTGCCAGATGATGTTTTCACATGCAAGAAACAAATTAGGTGTTTTTCCATTGCATCAGCCTGCTCAGGTATTACTCAATTTGTGTTACATCACTTTTAACAAAGAGATGTGTTAAACATTGACTCCTTATTTTAGTTCTAAACTTGCAAATCAGTTGTGGCTTTGTCTAGAGGACTCTTGGAAACCTTTGAGGATCTGCATCTCTGTTCCTCTCTGTGTCACCTATCCCAGTGCTGCACTATTGACATAGATAAAAAGCTTTTCGTGATGTCCAGTTTGAACTGCCAAAGGCTTCAGTCATAAGGTAAACCTACCAATCTGCAAATGAGTAGATTTCATAAAGCACTATACTTTCTGTTTATCTATTTTAAGAGCTAAACAAACAAGTATTTGGTTAAACAGTTGAAACCAAGATAACACATACCCTGAGCACTTTTTCAGGAAGACGAAGGAGTTTTGTTGCTGGGCTTCTAGCATACTTAATAGTAGTGACAGGTGCCAATGCAAAAAAGAGTTTGATTTTTTGAGCCAGCTCCGGCATTATTGAAAATGCAATGAAAGCTGAGACAAGAAGAAAAAGGAGATAAGAAAATAATTATTTGTACATTGACTGTTTTCAGTATTTATAAATGCCACTCTGCAATTTCAAACATGCAAATGTTTGAAAAATCTAGGCTAAACCACAGTCTTGTTCAAAGACTGTGAATGATTTGTGTGAAATCCCTCTCCTCCAATTTCACATATAGTTTTGTATATGTATACTTTTGTGTGTATGGTGTCCAAACTGACCAATTTATTTCTCTGTACACTCATCTTCCTATTTGGTTTATTTTGGTCAACTGACTAGCTGTTGATGGACACACCCTTGCATCTTGGAAGGGAACAATTTTCATGGCCCATAATAATTCCTAGTGTCAACAAACTTACAGCAGCATTGTTACTTTTTAATGTCTTTATAATAAATCAAAAATACCTGTGTGTTGAAAAGAGCTTATACTGTGTTTTTCACACCTGCTAAGAGTTTGTAAAAATCCTATGTACATCAATCAATACTGAGCTCACATTTTACTCCTGTTTTCCTGTGGTCTGCGTGTGTAACTTACCAATGGTAGTCCCTTGTGAATAGCCAATATAGTACAACTTTTCCTGTCCTGTTTTCTCCACAATGAAATTTATTGCTGCTGGAAGGTCATACCTTGCCATCTCATCAAAACTGCAAGCAGGGGATTGAAAGAGAGGCATGCATAAATTAAAAATCATCCTTCGAATTGAATTCACATTTTTATTACAGCAAATCACATTGTCAGCAAAGAAACGGTATGAACTGTTTATTGAATCATTCAGTTATTTTAGGTTTTGTGGTTTTCTGGCACTGGATATGAAAGATAGTACTCAAAGTTTTCTGGGGTACTTTCTCCTTTGACACCAACAGAACTGTAACTTCAAGGAGGTCAGGTTGAGTTGTTACTGTCTACACAGAAGGAAAGGTGGTAATAAAATTACAGAGTTCCTTCTGTGGAATCACACATTTCATACAATTTGGCATTGGGGAGAAAAGGTCTATTTTGAAAGGCTTTTTAAAACAAGTGCAAAGATTATTTACATTTTTCTTTCATGACTTTTCTGTTATTGTAACATACGGATTAATGTTTCTAAATACCCTCCAAAACTGCTTCTAGAACTGAGGAATGGCTTGGAGATGGCCTGTGCAGGTTCCTCTGAGAAGTTCTGCTGCTATGCCTCTAGTTTGAAGGGCCTTTTCTAGCAGTAATTAGTCTCCAACACTACTGAAGTTTGCATGCACATATAGGGACACCTCACCCAAAATGTATGCAAAGAATGCTTTTTAAAAGGTAGTATATACAAATCCCTGATTTAGCCAGCTTAAATAATTATATAAGGATGGACAATGGAGATGCCCTTCAATCTTTCTGTCTACCTGAAAGCCCAGAATTCATTTTGATCAATAGAATACTTCTGATGTTTTCTGGACCAGAGATTCCCCCTGCTGTTTCCCAGCCAAACATCAAAGCCAGCATCAGCTAGTAGGAAGCCCAAGCTGTTGTGAGGTTGGTTTGTGATGAAGTTCCTAGCATCTCCCAATAATCCATGTTGAAGAAACACAGCAGGTTTCAAAGCTGAAAAACAAATCCAAAACAAAACAACTATTTTTAATTTTTTTTCTTTCATTTTCTGGTAGGATAATGCTGTCCATTACTGTTCCATATTTAATATTTGATTTTTTTCTTGCACCAGTGTAAAGGGAGACAACTAATCATAAGAAAAAACCATCCTATTCTGTTAAGAGAGAACTTCTTCTAAGCTTCTTTAAGGAATTATGGAAAGATCTGCCTGATACCAGCAAAAACTAGCTTGGCATCCTCCAGCCATTGTTTGTATACCTCAACTGCATTAGCTTCAGATTCTCAACACTGATATAAAGAATGAAGGTGTGAGATTGTTTGCAGAGTTTTTCTTTACCCAAAATACGAATCACTCACTGATATTAACCAGATGCCAGCAATAACAACGCAAAACCAGAATATGGAACAGCTTTCTCAAAACAGGTTGATTGGGCAGTTTACAGACTTTAACCTATTTTTTTAAAAACTTTTACACATCAGCTCTTATTATGAGGGCATATTCTTCACATTATAGTGGAATTTTATTATAAATAGATGTGCTTAACATAAATCCTGTTGATCTCGCAGGCTGTTCAGGGCAGCTGAAATTCTCTGCTAAGATTTTGCTCATGTATACAAGCTTTGGTGGATGTTTTACAAATGTAAGGTGTCTTTCTACAGAACATGCCCTATCTAGGCTGGTTTGTCTCATATTAAGGAATTGTACCTGTGTTTCCCTGGTTCTGTGTACCATAAGGAATTCTGTTAAGGGTAATTGTATATCCATCTTCTGTCATCACTTCATATTCCTCACTGGGGTACCCCTTGCCAGTAATGATTTCGTTCTAGAAGAGAAGGTACAAATGCATTTGCTTTCAGAAATCCATTTCATACATTGCATGTTTAATATAGTCTCAATGAAGAAATGTTAGAGAACAGATACAAGTGGGGATTTAGTCTACGTATATTAACCATTTGAATAAAACAGTACCAGATGGGATATTGTAACCCTAAAAATTAAGACAGCTTTCCTTCAATCTTTGTGTTATACCCAGGATTTGACTATTCAATTGAAAACTGTTATAAATGCATTATACTACTGCCATAGAAGCCCTGGTATTCTGATTATGTGAGAATCACTATAAGGGCATAGCAGGAGCTTATGATTCCCATAGCTGCGATGAGGACCTTCTTGGGTGCATGTTCCTGACCTTCTGCAATGCAAAGTGAAACCAGTTTATCTAAACTACCAAGTGCTTCACAACCTTTTGTGAATGGCACATATGGAATGAGTACCACTGAAAAAGTAACTGCATTATAGAAAAACCAGGATCAGCCACTTGCAGAATCACAAGGGGAATCTTTAGCACAGCCAGTCTTCAGCTCTGAAATAAATATTACTTTTGACCTGTAACATACGGCCTGTTTTGTTACACAAGAGGATTAGTTTTTAATAACTGTACTCAGAGAATATGTCACATATGGCAGAAACCCCCCAGATTTTAGTAAGTGACTAAAGGTCTAAATAAACTTGCTTAGCAAGTGGTGCTTTTCTGAAAAGCTGTCCATCTCTCATCTATGCTGGTCATTCAACAAAGGAAAAAACATAAGCCACTAGGTAGAGTCTTCTTTACTGATAAAATGCTTGCGTTCCGTGATGGTCATGCTTTCAGAGAGGGGGATAGTCCCAGCAATAGCAAACTGGTAACTGGTATTGAAAAGGAAATTTAACTCTGGAGACTTATGAAAGAAAGGTGGTTGCCTTAATTTCTGTTGACCATAAGATGTGCTGTTATAAGCACCAATTTCTGTTGACCATAGGATGCAGACAGAAAAGAATAAAAGAGAAATCAGTAGTGTATAAAGTGATTAGAGGGGATGGATTAAATGAAGGCAGCTTATCTATCACCCCTCTGCTGTGAGGCATGCATTCATTCCATCCCCAGGTCACTCTACTGAGCAACTTACGATACTCATATATGCTTCAGGATCCACAGCTCTCTTCATTCTTCTGTGTTCTTCTGTGTAAGCAATTCCCTGAAGCAAATACATCACAGCAAGAAACATCCATATCTTCTCTCTGGATAAAATAGTATATTCAATTGTCGATAGTCCTGCTCTGCACTTGTAATCCAGGTGGGTTCTGTGCTCCTTTGATGAGGGGAGTGCTGCCTAGTACTGAATGGAGCTAGTCTGCTATTCCCTACTTGTTAATTAAATGGAACAAAGCTGACTTTAAGCCCCTATTTCAGGGAGTTTAGCAGTAATTCTAATTCTTAGCAGATTCTCTGCTAAGGTTTGGATCAGGATGTTGTATCAGTGAATCCAAGGAAAGAAGCAAAGCTTTCAGAGAAATGGATTTCACTCATTCTTCTGAGAAGCAAGTCACTTGCATTTCCATGCCATACATTTCTTCTGTAGATTAATTAGGAAACATTTCTGTATAACTCTGGGGAACACTGGAGCAACTTGTAACTAAATAAATCATTGTCATAGTGAAGTTTTTTGAGTGGAGACAACCCTGTTGTTGGATACATAGCTGAAGGGGGAAAAAAGGAAATTAAGACAAAAAACCAAATTAAAATATTTATCATTTAATTAAGAACTTAAGAACCTAGATAAAGCACTTACAGTTGCCTAGTATAATTTATAGAAAACTGCTCAACAGCAAAATTTGTCTGCTCCATAGGAAGAAGATGGAGAAAGAAAAGGAAAGCTTTGTTAAATGTAATGCTAGGTAGAAACTGATTGCAGGGACTTCCAGGAAATAAGGAATATAACAAAAAATGAGAGGAAACTAGTCTGCTTAGA